>PVKC010008333.1:0-28096 GCA_004027635.1 Crocidura indochinensis | reverse complement strand
AGAGAGAGGTGCCTCTGGGGTGGCAGCAGGAAAACTGGAGACATTCGTGACAGAAAACATACTAGTGAAGGGATGGATGCTGGAACATTGTATGACTGAAACTCAACCATTAACAACTTTGTAACTGTATTTCATTGTGATTCCATTTTAAAAAAAGCAAAGTTAAACTAATTGAACTATATCAAAAATTATAGGTTACTTTATAATGAAAGAAGCTATAGCTAAAGTTATAACATTCTAGAAATAAGAGAAAATGCAAAAATTAATTTCACAAAGGGCTAGTATTCAGCCCTTTAAGCACTCACAATACTCCACAAAAAATTTAAAAATTAGGAGCCTAATACTTTTCAAAAACAGACTTACAAATGTCCAATAGGCATATTGAAAAAATATATGTATTACCACTGATTACCAAAACATATGCAAATCAGGTTAATGAGATAGCACCTTTTTATCAACTATTGGAGCCTCTATTTAAAAAGCCAAAAACAAGTACTTGCAGGAATATGGAGTACATGCTTTCCTCTTTGGAAAAAAAATATGTAGACATCACAAACTAATAAAAATAAAATGTGATCCAGAAACCCCACTCTGGTGTCTGTGCTGGGGCATAAAAGCACGAGTCCAAGAAGACATATTACTAATATCTATGTTCATTGCAGCTGTTTATAATATTATCTGGAAACAATCCAAATATACAACAGCAGGTGCATGCATACATAAATAGTGGTACATATGGACAATGGAATACAATTCAGGTAAAAGTAAAACTGAAATGTTACCTTTTGCTACAACATTGGTGACATTAGAAGGTTTTATGTGTTGGGGGCCGGGCGGTGGCGCTGGAGGGTAAGGTGCTTGCCTTGCCTGCGCTAACCTAGGACAGACCACGGTTCGATCCCCCAGTTCCCCATATGGTCCCCTGTGCCTGCCAGGAGCGACTTCTGAGCGAATAGCCAGGAGTAACCCCTGAGCATCACTGGGTGTGGGCCCCCCCCCAAAAAAAAGGTTTTATGTGAAGTAAAATAAATCAGACGAAAGGCAAATACTTGATTATCCCACTCCCGTGTGGCATATGAAGAACTAAAGCAAGGGAATAATTAATATCCCAGAGAAACACACCCCAAGATTCTGACCACAGAGCTTAAGTTACCAAGTAGTAAGGATTGCATAAGAAAGACTCTATGAAAGAAATAGGATAAGGATACCCCATAAATAAATAATAAATAAATCCCATAAACATTACACTCTTGTGAACCATAATAAAGTAAACAATAAACATAATAACATAATAGGAAATGTCTTGTTTCCCTAAAGTGTTAAAAATCCAACAACAGGATAATTTAGGATTTAAATATTTTCTAGAAAGAATGGTGAAGTGAAAGATATCTAAAATGTCTTAATGAATATTTCTTTTAATTTTGACAGTTCTGAGTATCAAGCTAAAGAAAAGGATAACATTAGGTCAACAGCACACATTCATGTACTCAAAGTGGAAAAAATGGAAGTTCTAAAATTTAGGATAAACTTCAGGGCTGGAGCAATAATACAGAGTCAGGGTTCTTGCCTTACACCTGACTAACCTGATTTTCATCCCTGACAACCCATATGGTCCCCCCAAACATGTTGAGAAGTGATCCCTGAGCACAGCCATGAGTAAATTTTGAGCATCATCTTGTGTGACTCAAAAATAAAATTTAAGGGGCCAGAGCAGTGGCGTGTTTGCCTTGCACGTGCTAACCTAGGACAGACTGTGGTTCGGTCCCCCAATGTGCCATATGGTCCCCCAAGACAGGGGCAATTTCTGAGCGCATAGCCAGAAGTAACCCCTGAGCATCACTGGGTATGGCTCAAAAAACAAAAAATAAATAAAAATAAAATTTATGATGAATTTAAGTGAATGCTTTTATTTGAAAAAATATAAGTGTTATGACAGAGGACATATTCAAAACAGTTCGTTATAATAGGTGAAAATGCTTCTAATTGGATCGCCGTCAGCATTGGCTCAGGAGACATGACTGAATGGTGTCCTACATCAAAGAAAGCAAAGGAAGACCTTGGTCTTAGTTCTCTGCTATAGTAACCCTAGAGGGATAGAAGTTTAAAAGAAACTAACAGTGGCGTGGACAATTTTCTTAGATTGCTTATCTCAATGCCAGATGAATCACTTTGGCTAAGTGCGATCATACCAGACCTGGTTGTCATTTAATTGGAGATTAAGTGTCTTGGCAACTTGGAAGCTTCTTGACATATGAAAATGTCCAAGGTGTTGATGAAATACAAATCATGCTTTCAAACACTAGACAACGCGAGAACAGTTGTGTTGATTATGAAAAGTCAAAGTCACAATTTAAAAATAATGAAATCCTAATGAGATACAGAATTTAACAAGTTGGTGATAGTTGGGTGTAAGTCATATGATGTTCCAGCATCTCATTCCATCATGAATGTTCATTTCCTGCTACCAACATCTCCAGTTACCTTCTGTCATACCATCCCTAGCCAACCCTAGGGCAGACTCTTTCTCTCTTTTTCTCTCTTTGTCTCTCCTTTTAGGCACTGAGGTTTGTAATCCTATAATAGAAAGATATCATGCATATGACTTTCCATCCTTCCAGTTCCCAGTTTTTGTCCAGAGTTAACATGTCCAACTATTATTTTCATCTTTCTTCATCTTTGGGTATTCTCAAATTATTATTTTTCATCCTGCAAATGGATGCAGCCATTCTGTGTCTCTCTCCCTCTAATTTATTTAACTCCACTTAATATACTCTATTTCTGTCATGTATAAGCAAATTTCATGAATTGATTTTTCCTAATATAGTACAGTAGACTATACTGTACAAGACTGCGTAGTATTCCATTGTGTAGATGTAGTTGTTTTGTTTTGTTTTTTCCACTCATCTGTTCCTGGGCACTTGGGTTGTTTTCAGATTCTGTCTATTGTGAATAGTGTTGCAATGAAAATGAGAGTGCAGGTGCCTTTTCTGAAGGTCTTTTGTTGTGTTTTGTTTGGGCCAGGCCCCTAGATTTTTAGGCAAGAAAAGATATCAAGGGTATCCAGGTAGAAAAAGAAGAGATAAAGCTCTCACTATTTGCGTGTGATATGATGCTAAGAAAATCATAAAAATTATACCTAAAAGCTTCTAAAAAAAAAAACACCTAGAATGTTAACAGTAAAGTGGCAGGCTAAAAAACTAAAATGGAAAAGACCACGGCTTTCCTATATAATGAAAAAGATAATGAAAATGATAATAAAAGAGAATAAAGATTTTTGGAAAAAAAATTCAAAATTGTGACTCAAAAAATCAAGTACCTGGGATCATCTTAACTTAAGGAAGTGAAAGATCTATGCAAAGAAAGCTATAAAACATGGGGCCAGAATGGTGGCGCAGCGGTAGGGCATTTGCCTTGCACACGGCTGACCTAGGACAATCGTGTCCCATATAGTCCCCGAAGTCAGGGTGATGTCTGAGCGCATAGCCAGGAGTAACCCCTGAGCCTCACCAGGTGTGGCCCCAAAATCAAAACAACAACAACAACAACAACAACAACAAAGAAAGCTATAAAACACTGCATAGGAAATAAAAGAGGACATGAGAAAATGGAAACGAATCCTTTATTCATGGATTTGGAGAATTAACATCATAAAATAGCAGTACTCCATACTCACTGTACAGATTCAATGCGTTCCCTAAAAGAATTCCCACAATGTTTTTCAAAGAAATGGATCAAACACTCCTTAAATTATTTTAATAATATTAAGCACCATTATTACAAACATGTCTGGAGCTGGGTTTCAGTCATTGAAAAGAACAACCCCCTATACCAGTGCAACCTTACCACCACCAATACTCCCCATTTCCCTCCTCTCCGCCCCCTGCCTTATCTTAGACAGGCATTCTACTTCTCTCACTCATTACCATTGTCATGCTAGTTGTTGGTGTAGCTATTTCTCTAACTGCACTCACCACTCACTACTTTTTTGTGGTAAGCTTCATATCCTGGGTAGGTCCTCCCAGCCCTCATCTCTGTTGTCTCTGGGCATTATTACAATAATGTCTTTTATTTTTCTTAAATCCCACAGATGAGTGAGACTATTCTGTGTCTATCTCTCTCCCTCTGGCTTATTTCACTCAGCATAATAGATTCCATGTCCATACACGCGTAAGAAGATGTTTGTTTGTTTGTTTTTAGGCCAGACCCAGCAGTGCTTAGGGGTTACTCCTGGTTATCTGCTCAGAAATAGCTCCTGGCAGGCATAGGGGACTATATGGGATGCTGGAATCCGAACCAACCACCTTAGGTTCTGGGTAGGGCTGCTTGCAAGGTAAACGCAGCCACTGTGCTATCTCTCCCATCCCCCATAAGAAAATTTTACGATTTCATTTTTTTCTTGATGGTTGCATAGTATTCCATTGAAACTCTTCTTAAATTAACTAGACCAGTAAACCTCCACATACAGCTAAATCAGTCCTTGGGGGAAAAGAGATGTGGGACATCATTTTCTCCAACTTCAAACTGTAATACAAAGCAGTATTAATACTGTACAGTATTTAATAAAGAGAATAAAAAATCCAGACAACAAAGCAGTATTAATTAGAATAAAGACAAACTCTCCAATCTGTGAAATCGACTTGAATATCCTAAGGAAGATCGCCAGGCGTATGATATGTTAATTTTTTTTATAAAGGAACAAAAAATATGAAGTGGAGTAAAGAAAACCTTGTCAACAATGCAGAAGTTTTGTTCTTTCCAGAACTGCCTTCCAGTTCCTACATTTCCCATTCCCTTCAGATAAATAGGCTCAGAGATAATATTGAACATATTTTTCTCAAAAACCATTTAGAAGGGGGCATTGGTGATGGGAATATTGCACTGGTGAAGGAGGGTGCTCTTTTTATGACTGAAATCCAACTACAATGATGTTTGTAATCATGGTGTTTGAATAAAGATATCAGCTTAGAAACCATTTAGAATATAGTAAAAATCTTTGGAAAAATGAAACCAAGGATTTTTCCAAAAATATAGAGAAAGTGTTTTGCTTCAGGTAAGCTTAAGCATATTCTTAAGGTATTCTCAGTTGGATTCATTTAATATTTTCCTGGTCAAAGCTTCTTAATTTGACTTTGAACTAACACATAATTCCCTGTGCTTTTGAGTGGACTTGCCCCTTTTATTGGCCTGTAAGTATATGTCTCAGCAACACACACCCTAAAGAACTGAATCATTTGTTGGCTGGAGTTTCTTTCATAATTTGCAAAATAGGAATAATATTCGCACTGCAGGGGACACTGGATTAAACTAGGGGCATGCAAATACTATCTGAATGTTTCAGAATGGTAAACCTAGATACTATGTGTGATTTTTCAAATAATTATGTTGAGCTGTACTTATAGTCAACCAAAGTCAGCACTGAGACAGCTAAGAAAAACTGACCAACCCCTCCAAATAGAATCCTCCGTAGAAAGTTCCTTCCACTTCACCCCATGGAAATCTACCCAGTCCAATCTGCCTTGAGACTTCTTGTTTTCTTCTATAGATATAAACAGTGCTGTCTATAAGAGGGCTGCATTCTTTACCTTTAATAAAAAATTTTAACACATCAGAATCAGACAAGAATCACTAATTATTTAATACATAATTGATTGAGTGATTATAACAGAACAAAGGCATCCACTCCAAAGGAAATAGAATTTCTTTAGGAAACAACATTTAAAAGCAATATTCTTTGTCATTGCCTTAGAAAAAAATTAGTAGATTATCCAAACATAAAGCAAAAACTGGCCTTTAAAATTACATCCAAAAATATCATAAAATAGATACATATCCTAAGAAAATATTTGCTTAGACAAATATATTTTATGAAATTTTATCTACAGATAATAAGGAAAGTGATTGAGGAAACAGATTATATTTTATGTGAGCATATGTATTTTCATCTAAGATGCAGAATGCCAGAAATGAGATTAACTGACAATGAAATTAAGGAATAATAATTTTTAAATATTGAAGAAATGTTACATTATACCACTACATAGGAATGTATGATTATGTATCATCCATCTAGATATATGAAATGCATAAAATTCACTACCAGAATTTTAATTCTTTTTTTATCATTAATTCCTTTTACTAAATTAACCCAATTTGTTTATTTTAGTTCATTTGTTCCTCTATGTACCACATATTGAGTAAATTATAAAGTATTCGTCTTGTTCTCTCTCACTAATCATAATACTGAGCCTATTCCAATTGTTGCAAATAGCAGGATGTAATTTTTTTAAATATTAAATTCTGTTGTGTATATATAACATGTTTGTTTACCCAATGATCTGTCCATGATCAATACGATCACATGTTCTATGTGAATTTCATGAGCATTCAATCTATTTCTTTGAAAAAATGTGAAGGGTATGCTGATAGGAACTGCAGTGAATCTATACATTGCTTTGGGGGGAATATTGCTATTTTAAATATGTTAATCTACCCAGTCAATGAGCAGGGGGTGTAGTTCCATTTCTTTTATTACTTGTAGTATAGTTTTGTAGGGTGTTTTTATAGCTTTTAATTCAGACCTCCTACTGCCCTAGGTTTTAATAAGGGGTCTGACTTCATGAAAACACTGAAGCAAGAGTGGGAAATTAGGTAGAGAGGAGCCTACGAGATAGAACCAGGTCTCAGTCTCCAATCCTGTGACTATCCAAGCAACTGGTTGGGGAGGGGTGGGAGGTAGAGGGACTTTTGCTTAGAATGATAAAGGAAAAAGTCGTTGATGCCATTATCTTAATCTAATTGTCAACATGCATTCTAGGTCTTGGTTTTATAAAAGGGACCATCCAAAGGAGAAAGGATGTGGGGTTAAAAGGGGATGAAGAAAGGAAGAGTTAGATGAAATGCCTGATTCCAGCAGATCAGACTGCAAGTGCTGACTACATAATGTAATTTACATTATCGTTCGCTCTATAAGACGCACCTGACCATAAGACACACATAGATAGTTTTCAAGAGAGGAAATCAACGAATAAAATGTATTCTAAAACAAATGGTGCAATGCAAGATGCCATCAGGAAATGGAAGCATGGAACAACCAGCCTTTGAGGCCAAAGTATATTTACAGTATGCCGGTCCACAGCTGGTTAAACACATTTACCTAACATTTTTTAACATCAGAAAATTAAAAAAAAATTTTTTTAAATACTTTTTCATTGATATAAAAAAATAAAAGTCCCTGCATTCAGATGTCAGCTCCAGGCAGCATTCACTCCATAAGACATACAGACATTTTTCCCCATCTTTTGGGGAGCAGGGGAACAGTGTGTCTTATGGTACAAAAAATACAGTACTTAATGTAAAACACAAAAAATCACCTTAAAAAGTTGGGGCCAGAGTGATAGGGCAGCAGTAGGACGTTTGCTTTGCACGTGGCTGACCCAGGACCAAAGGTGGTTCGAACCCCAGCATCCCCAAGCCAAGAGCAATTTCTGAGCACAGAGCCAGGAATAAGCCCTGAGCGTCACCGGGTGTGGCATAAGAACAAAAAAAAATTAAAAAGTAGACAAAATGGGGTGGGGGTGGAGCTCGCAGTAATATTCAGTCAAATCTTCAAATCAAAACTGCAAACTCCCCCGAAAGGTCCTCACACCTCTCTCTCTAATCTTTGCTTATGCACACCACTGTCTATGCAATATGAATGGGATACAGCCTGCTTTCCCCCCAAAAGTACCTTCTGACTCCCTGCCTTACTATTGTGTGTGGCATGATGGTATATTCCTTCTCTTGGGACAATGAGCATCACCCTTACAGACTGATGTCACTGAACACAGGCAAGGGGCCTGTGAGTAGAGCCTTCTCCACTGAGTCTGAGCTGCCAGCACATTTCCCTTAGGCTTGCCCTGGACACCTGTTGAACGATTTCACAGAAGGCCTGGACTAGTCCCCAGGAGACACATAAGAACATGGATGATCCAGCAGACACAGTGAACCTCTACAAATAGCTTTTCGTTTGTAAGTCATGAGAACATGCGCACCACCTGGCTCATGTCTTGTCAGTTTATGGGCGATTGCTTGATATCACTAGCCCAGTGAGTCCTAGAGTGGTTTAGTTTTTGCCTCAAATTATCTGAAGGCTCTAAAGACGCTCCATCAAAAGTTTTGCATTCTTGATCATAGAACTGAATGAAGGTGGGAAGTGGTGGGATTGTGAGCACTGCCCCCTAACCCAATCTCACTCCAGGACTCCCATATCCCATTCCCCAGAGATTCCTGGACTCCTTCCCACTGCTGGCAGTCCTGGAGTCACCAGTCGGGGCCAGCTGAGACTTCCATTTGCAAGCAAGTTTTTCATGTTCCTTTTACTTAGTAATTACATCCAGGACCCTCAGGAGAGCCAAGGCTGTGTGATCCTCAGTGTCTAGATTAACTCCTCCCACTTCTCCCACCACCCAATGTAAACAGACCCAGACTGGGCCCAACCACAGGGTAGTGTTATTCTTAGTCCCTCATTAACTGTGACTTGTCAAGCTGCCGAGTCTCTGAACTAGAAATAAGTATCCACAGGTGGGCCCTTCCTTGCCTGGTAAAGGCCTGCAGTGAGTGTACAACACTCACAATGAAGTATGTATCACTTTCAGTTCTTACCACAGTCCTGCGTGTGCTCCAAAACCCACCTCCTACATAGAAAATAAATTAGAGGCATCCAGACATCTGCCCAAACAGTCCAACAACTGCCCTGTTGGATTGGAACTCAGGCCTCTGAGGCCTGTGGAGTATGTTTTTGCACTTTTCTGTGCAGTTCACACACCACGTACAAGGAAGACAAAGACTTTTTCAGTGATATTCACATAGAATTTTGTCAGTATGCTTCAAAGATAGAGACAGCGTGTATCTCTTAGGCTAAGGGAATTTCCTTTCTAATTTCCCCCAATATATACGGTATCTAATCAAAAAAAACTTGCCATATCCCCCCACTTTTCTTTACTTTCTTTTTCTTTTCTTCTTCTTCTTTTAATTTTATTTATATTTATAGCTTCTAGACAGGAGCTCCTGCCCACTTTTTTTTTTTTAACAGGACCATAGAACATGAATCATCTTGTTCTGCCTCATATTTCTATGTCTTCCTACAAATTGAGGGGGAAAATGTGGATGGGACCCAGGGGCCAAGTGGTCTCAGGAAATTGAGCAGAAATAAAACAATAGTCAGACCTAAATACCCTAACCAAAGTCAATAGAATCAAGAGACCAAAACCACAGCAAGCTATACACAAAATGGATCTGTTACACTAGCATTCCAGGAGGCTAAGGGTGGAGGTATGGGGTGCATGCTGGGAACTCTGATAGAGGGAGGTCAACACTGGTGGTGGGAATGGCCCCAATTCACTGTTACTATGTACCTGAAATACAACTGTGAAAGACTTGTAATTCACAATGGTCTCACTAAAAATTACTAAAAAAAAATGAAAATAAGGGATAAGGATCTGGATTGGCCACTTGGTCTATTCATTATGACCATGTATTGGGGCAGTTCTGAATGGGGGCAGCAGTTGAGTGTCTTAGTTTAGAAAGAACTGTACAGGTCAAAGACTGAGAGCGACCATCTTAGATATGACAACTTCTCAGGAAGTCATGGGCAGAAAAAAATATTGGTCATATGAACCCACAGGCAGAGTTCCTCATTCTTACTTGCCCTCTAATTAGGAGTCTTGCAGCAAGAGAAGGGAAAAAGGCTGAGAGAGAGAGAGAGATGACTTAAAATGTCTTCCCTGTAATCAGATATACTGCCTTGTGCATTTGGTCTCTTCTCACTCTTCCTTCGTTTTCTGTTCTGTACTTTGAGCTCTTTTGTGAAATTTGCTTTTAAGTTGTTTATTTTATTGTCTGAGTCCTAAATAAGTCAACACCTGAAGGAATGTTCTCCTTGGTACTTTCTTTTTTAGTTTCGTTAATTCTATGTTTTTAGTCCGCTGTCCAGTTGAAACATTGGTACCGTATAATTATGGTGTCACTTCACCATTGGTGCATGATTATGGGGAATTTGCCCTAAGTACGACTGTTGCCTTTATTCATTTTAAGCATCCAAATTCTGCTTATTGGAGGACTGATGATTAAGGAAAGTACAGTGAAACTACAATGGAATATAGACAAGTTTCTTGTACTATGATCATTTGTATTGAGACCATACGTCTTGAGGTGTCCTTAAATTAGAACTCTATTTCTACATTACATTTTTTAAATCCTGGCATACTTAGGGACCAAAACTATATCTACTATACTTCTAACATCAGCACAAATAGGGGATTTTTTTTTCTGGTTCCATGTATGGAGCTGTCTGTGACCTTAAAGAACCTTAGTAGTTCAGTAAGGAAAAAATCTAACTTTTCTCTACTTCTACTCAGTGTATCTCAGAGAAGCAGTGAGGATATACTACAGATATGACTTTTCATGCTCGTGTTATTAATATTTGTATGTAATGGAATTCAATCTTTCAGCTTTAATAGAATTTTGTATATCTAGTCCTCTGTAGTTAAAATTAAAAATATTCTAGTGCTAGATCAGATAACTTCAACCAAGATACTTTCATTCTGATCCTTTTTTAATTTTTCTTGTTTGATTTTTTGTTGTTATTTATTTTTAATATTTTGGTGGGTTTTGAGAGGTTAGAGACTCACTCACACAGCATGTTTGGGGAGAGCTCCTACCTCTACACTCAGAACTGACTCTTGGTGAGGGTTTGGGGACCATATGGGATGCCAAGGATTGAACTCAAGTCGGTCACATACAAGACAAACACCTGACCTGCTGTACTATTACACTTGTTCTTTTTGTCATTTTTCTTGAAGATTTCTTTTTGCAAGACCATTATTTATTTAAACCAAAGCAGAATCTGACGTACAAGTTTCAGATGAATATTAACCAATAATGCCATTACTTATGTAATCTAAACATCAACTGCTTCTCTGAAATATGTTAGAAATCTTCAGTCTTACCTCTTTCTAACTTTTCAATTTTTAACCCTTATTTTAACCTTATACAAAGGACTCACTTTTACACAACTTTGGTTCCAACATGTGTCAGACTAGAAATCATTGCGTCCACCATATTATTCGTCTACATTTAAAATGTCTGCTCATAATCATATACAGGATAAAATTTTAAAAAGTTGATTCATAGACTGCAGATATTTGGCAGATATGCATGTGACACTCTGTTCAGTGTTTCTAAGGACAGTGTTCTGTGTGAATGTCACTCCTCCTTTGCTGGGACTTCTTTGTGTCAGTGGGGCAGCCCTAGTTGTTATGTTGGTTGGGTATTGGCAGAGCTGCAGTCTTTGCTGACCTCTCCTTGTGTTTCACCCAGTGAGCTTGCCCCTGGGGTCTGTGGGTCACTGCACCACAGATGGGGTCTCGTCAGTGCCAGCAGAGGCCGAGGAGACCGTGTCTGTGGGCAGCTGTTTTGCATCAGAAGACACAACAGAGGACTCAGGGGTGATGAGTTCCCCCTCAGACATCGTCTCTCTCGACTCGCAACATGACAGCACAAAATCCAAAGACAAGTGGGCCACAGACCAGGAGGACTGCAGCGACCAGGAACTGGCTGTAACCCCGGAACGGGGTCCCCAGAGGAGTCCTTCATGGGAAAGAAGCGGCTCAAGAAACTGGCATTCCAGGTGAGTCATAGATGGCATATCCAGGAAGAAGAGGGTTCTTTGAACATGGAAATGAAACAAAAAGTTATATGTGTACTCTGGGATAACCTGATGGATGGTGCTTTGCATACAGGATGCCTGGTTCCATCTTCAACAGACAGGGTCCTCTCGAGAATAATCCTTGAGCACCAATGTGACCCCAAGACCCAAAACTGCATATCACATCAGGTTGCTAAACTCAGGCAAACCATGGCAGGCCACATCAGTCTTTGTCCAGACAACCCAAAATGAAACAGGTACCATAGAAGTTGAACCCAACTACTCATAGATTTGGCCCATCACTTTGGCCACATGTATGTAAGGCCTGAATTGGGACACTGCACTAGATCTTTCAGTGTTTTCATGTTCAGAGGACAGTAAAAATAATTGGGAGAGAAAAGCATGTTTCTCTAGCATTTCATATTCCCATGGCAGATGAACCAAACAATTACCTGAAACAATACATTCAGTCAAATATTATGACAAAAAAATAGCATCTTTCATTATGTCCCTGTAATATGTTTTGTGAAGACCAATGTTGTAAAGGGGCCACTTGAATGGGTACTAATATTGATAATGTACTGCAGTCCCCAAATCCTGCTGTTTCCTCTATTATGTGATTCTGTGTAAAATCACCCCACATACCATATCTCCAACCCAAGGTGAATCAGTTTAAAGCAGGGTCTCACATGAAATAATGCAAATAATCCAAATAATCCAGGCTAAAGGTGAAACACCTATAATCTGGCAGCCTTCTATCTCACATTGAAAGTGAGCTGCCTGTCAGAACTATAGTTTTGTGGGTTTTTTTGTTTGTTTTTTTTTTGTTTTTTGGGTCACACCCGGCAGTGCTCAGGGGTTACTCCTGGCTCCATGCTCAGAAATTGCTCCTGGCAGGCACGGGGGACCATATGGGGCACCGGGATTCGAACCGATGACCTTTTGCATGAAAGGCAAACGCCTTACCTCCATGCTATCTCCCGGGCCCCAGAACTATAGTTTTTATTGCATGCAGAGACCACCCCTGGGTGGAGCAGTAAGGACATATTAAGGGCAGATAGCTCAGGCTCTCCTGAGCTAGTCCCATCCAGGTTTACAAGGAAGACAATCTCTGTTTTGGGGTCAGTCTAAGTTGTAAAATATAAAAAGGAACCAGGAATGATTCTATGTTTTAGGTAAAATAAGGTGTGACCTAACAACTGTCCCTCTTTTGTTAAAAAAAAATATTGAGAGGGGTACATAAGTCATGTTCTAGCATTCTCTGCAAGAACAAAAGTTCAGATCAAAACTCACAAAAGTGGTTGTTATTTTGCGTAGGCACAGTAATAGTTGGCTGCCATAGCATCGAACTGTATAAAGTTTCTCGAACTGTATAAAGGGTCTCGAACTGTATAAAGGGTCTCGAACTCAATTTACCTGGGGGCCGCAGGAGGCAAAGTCAGGGTGATCCTTGAGTGCAAAGTCAGTAGTAAGCCTTCAACATTGGGGGGGTGTGACCCAAACAACTAAAATAAAACAAAACAAAACAAAAAAAGATTCCTCTAGGACAGGGCCACAAAATGTTGTACGGAGGGCCGTTTGCAGCCCATGGGCCCCGAGTTTGAGACTCAAAACAGTTAGCTTAATTCTGATACCTTCTTTCTGCTTTTTTCTAAGTAATCTGTGTTTTCAGAAGGGCTAGCAACCATGATCTAGGATTTGACTATGACAGCCCTCTCCCGCCTCCTTGAATTCTAGCTAGAACTTTGAGGTTAAGGCACACTGCAAATTTTCTGTCACAGGGAAACTGCATTTTTCTAGACAAGAGTGGACTGGGAACAGATGAGAAGTCAGCATGAGGGGCTCATATATGCTTAGTATGCAGGCTCTTCACTCAGGTCAGAGCGAGCACCTGTTAATAAGAATTGTTCATGATATTCAACATTGTTCTCCTGACTTTATACTCAGGTATTTGTTAAACACTATTGCTACTTCTGTGGCTCAAGACCCAAGTTCATAAGCTTAAACAGTTTAGTCCAGTTTAATTCACGCTTTTCTCCTCTTTGCGCCAGAAGTTGCTAAAACCATCTAGACATTTTGGGTCTTACATTTCCAGAATTTGTCTTCTTATGACAAAGGAGTTGATGCTTTTTTTCTCAAGAACTTCTGTCACTTGTCTCAGGAGAACCTATCAGGCTGCCTCCAACTGACAGCATCCTACCTAATTTATTGGCAAAGGGCCTGTCTGGCTTTGGTGCCAGGGTTTATGTTCGGAGATTATGTCTGCCAGTGTAGATAATGCTCCATTAAGACAACATTGACTGGGCTCCATTAAAAATCCCTGGAAGCCTGTATTTTAAATGGAAGACCCTCTTGGGTAAATATTGATCTTATAAAAACAGCAAGTGTGAATGATTGACAATTATCGTAATGCTATGATCTATAAAAAATGATATTTATTGGCATTTTGTTTGTTTGGGGGCCACACCTGGGTTTGAAGGGAGAAAAGCTTAGGGAAGAGACAAGAAAGAGAAGGAGAGAGAAGGAATGAGAAAGAGAAAGAAAGGGAGGGAAAAATAATTCAGTCAGAGTGAGAACAACAGAAATACCACATGAAAGCCTGAGATGCCTAAGGCTTATCTCTGTATATGTAGTTCTGCTCTGGCAAAATAAAGCATGGAAACTTGTAACTGCATTTTCTTAAAGAACTCCTCATATAAGTATATCTTATCATTAAAAAAAATCATAAATGTAGGGGCCGGAGCGGTGGCACAGCAGTAGGGCATTTGACTTGCACACGGCTGACCAAGAACGGAACGCGGTTCAATCCCTCAGCATCCCATATGGTGTCCCTAGCCAGGAGCGATTTCTGAGCACATAGCCAGGAGTAACCACTGAACGTCACCAGGTGTGGCCCCAAAACAAACAAAAAATTATAAATGTAATTATATTTATTTCAGTATCATATACATTATATATTTGTAAATATTTTGTTTATCATATTAATTTATTATATTTATTGTTTACAATTCATGTATAAATGAATATGTTTATATTATATTTAGTATACTTGGTTTATGTTTATTATTTATAATGAATATATTGTATTTATTATACATATTTTATAAAGATATGGTATTTAAAGTATATAATAAATATAGATATATATTTACAAACATATATTTGTGTATTGTTATAATAATTTATCATATAAATTATTGTAAATAATTATGATTAAATTTTTAAGTGTAGCTTATCATTCATAAGTAACTAAATGCCCAGAGTGAAAACTTCCTTAGTCATCCTTGCCTTAGATCATATCTGCTCTTAACAAGTGACTTTTTGCCCTTGAGAGAGTTTGATCTCTTCAACTTCATTTTCAGTATAATTGAGATAGTCCTTTCCTGCCTTTTAATAGCACCTATGATTGTCAACCTTAAATTTTTTAATAGCTGCTGCTGGTAGTCATATTGTGATTTAATGCTATCTGATATAAGTATAAAAATTTGATTTGTTGGGAAAAATTTTTAAGTGGTATCTGGTTCTTCAGCTTCTTTAAATTAAGTATCTTTGGTGTGTGTGTGTGTGTGTGTGTGTGTGTGTGTGTGTGTGTGTGTCCGCACGCGTGCGTTTACATCTAATTAAAGAGTGTGTACCAATGCCTCCTGCCACTTTAGGGAACAGTGATGGTGAAAGTAGCTTAATTTCTAAGCTTTTGAATCAAAGGTAATCTGGATATAAAGACTATTTCTTTGCATAAATTCCCTGTGGGAATGTTGAGGAATAGATGAGAGATATTTCTAAATGGAACAGTAATGGAGTATGTGAAATTCTCAAAAATCACAACATGTTGCTTCTCCACATATAAGAGGGGTATGTTCCCCATGTTGGCAGCCTCCTTTTTCCTCCACTTAGTGATACCTAAAGTACCTTCTGTCCGTCCCGCGTTCCCCCCAGCTGTCAGTGAGTAGTGGGGCATGATGGTTAGAGGTGGCAGACTGTGCCCTTGCCTGCAGGATTAAAGAACTGCATGGAAAGAGATTATACAGACCACTGGAAATCTCTGGCAATGGGGACATCCACTCTAGCCTTCCAGATGGGCACACTAATTTTTGAGAACTTCTGGATTTTTGTAACCAAGAACTGTGTGCCTTAAGAGAACTTGAAGGGGCCGGAGTGGTGGCGCAACCGGTAACGTGTCTGCCTTGCCTACTCTAGCCTAGGACGGACTGAGGTTTGATCCCCTGTCGTCCCAGATGGTTGCCCAAGTCAGGAGCAATTTCTGAGCTCATAGCCAGGAGTAACCCCTGAGTGTCACTGGGTGTGGCCCAAAAACAAACAAACAAAAATAGAGATCACTTAGAAACATTTGATATTATCTAGAGCCCAAAATTTCAGTACTGATGACCACATAAGCATTTAAAAATGCTTAACACTTTCCGGACACATGGACTTTTGTAGACCCTTTTACAAAGATGTATTTAGGAAACATTTGATGTAGAATTATATGCAGTAATCCAGAAATGAAAGCAGCCAAGGGCCTATTAACTGAAAAATCAAGAGCAAAGTTTTATACATAATAGAATATTGTTCAGTCTTTCGAAAAATAAAGTCTCAAATGCAAGATGGATGGAACTTGAAGACTTCAGGCTATGATGAAATAATCCAGATAAAGACAAGTGGAATTAAAACTAACAAAAAGGATAACTCATAAAAAAAAAAAGAAAAGAAAGAAAAACTGTGCTAGTTGCCAGGGACTGAGGGATGTAGGCACTAGACAGAGTTTAGTAAAGTTGTTAAAGGTGAAATGAAATAAAATCATCGAGATCCTGAACAAATACATTGCTTTCGTCCATAATCTAGCCATCTTTGGCAGTACCAAGATTAGGCAATACCAAGTAACTGCCTAACAGTCGAACCAAACTGAGAAGTACTGTAAGTATAAAAGATGCGCTGAACTTGGTACCAAAAAAAAAAAAGTTTCACATAATTGCATGTGGAAATGATCATTCAGATTGAATATTGGCTCAAATAAAGTCCAGTAATTAAGGCTTACTAAATAAAGTACCTAGCTAGTCATCTTTAGAAAATGTGATTGCAAGATTTTAAGTGACATGTGACTCCTGTTATCGATGCCTTTGTATTTGCTAATCTGGAATTCAGAAGCTTTGTATGAGCAAAACATTTCATCTGTCAATGAAACATTTCATTTGTCAATGAAATGAGAACTGTTCCTATGGGTTTGTTTTGGTTTGGTTTTGGGCCACACCCAACAACACTCAGGGTGTTACTCCTGGTTGTTCGAGAATCATTCCAGGCAGGCTTGAGGGGCCTTTTGGGATACTGGGGACCGATTGAACTTGGGGTGGGGTGGCCACTTGCAAGAAAAGCACCTTATTGCTGTACTATTTCTTATTAGTCCTTTAAACTAAAACTGTTACGACAATTTTATATTACCCCAGGCATTTTACTTTTAGTTTTTCAAGTATCTATTCTTTTTTTCAGGAGCTTTGTTTTTGTGTGCCAACTCTTTAGCATTTAATTTGTATTTTATTTTAATATTTTAATTGAGGCATAATAATTTGCCACGTTTTTTTCCTAGTGGAGCTTCAGGTATACAATGTTCAACACCAAATTCATGACCAGAGTCAGTTCCTTCTACCAATATCCCAAATTTTAATCCTTGTATCTTTGACTTGTATATAATGAAGTTTTGTTGTCGTTGGATAAAATCTTTATCAATTGCTCTCGAGATTCTATGAATTAGTTCTCTTGCCATCAGCAAATTGAACTGCTATTTCAAAGGGACATTTTTTTCTTTAGATATATTTTTTTTCATAATGCAACCATTATGGATGAATTGGATGATTCATTGGATGAATTTCTTAGAGAAACTATTCTAGCCACATTCGATAAAAGAATGCCCAATGGCAAAATTAACTGTGTCAGAATTTTCTCAGGCTCTTTATCATTCATATAAGAGGAAATGAAAGGGACCCGGCAGTGGTGTGGAGGTAAGGTGCCTGCCTTGCCTGAGCTAGCCTTGGACGAACCACGGTTCGATCCCCCCCTTTTCCCATATGGTCCCCCAAGCCAGGAGCGACTTCTGAGCGCATAGCCAGGAGTAACCCCTGAGCGTCACCGGCTGTGGCCCAAAAACAAAAAAAACAAAAACAAAAACAAAAAAATAAGAGGAAATAAAAGCGAAAAGCACGAAATTTTTTTGTTGACACTGACTTGGCATATCAGTTCATAGTTTGGTGAAGTGAGTGTGGGCCAAGTGACAGGCAACTACTATACACTAAGAGGAGTAGGGGCTACAGGCCCTCAGGTTCTTGTGGGACAGACAAATCATGGTGGCCTCAGCATTCAGTTAAGCTTCAAGCATCCCAACTTAAGAGCAAGAAAAGAAACTTTTTTTTATTGAAATACTATTTTATGTAAAATCTGCCCTTTTCCCTCTGCCATAAATTTTGTTAAATATTTAAAATAAATTCAGTGAGGGTGTCATAGTCTACAAAAGAGACAAAAGCTACTTTAGTAATAATGTATTCCAATAATTAAATTCTAAGAAAAGAGTAGTAGGAAAGACCGTCTTGTGATTCTGTTCCTTATTAATTGAGGTGCGTTCATCTACATCTCTAACCAACCCCCTTTCCTTTGCCTGGCTTACTTTCAAATGACATTATCTGGGGGCCAGAGTGATAGCACAGCGGCAGGGCGTTTGCCTTGCTCAGAAATTGTTCCCGGCATCCCATATGTGTCCTGAGCCTGCCAGGAACAATTTCTGAGCACAGAGCTAGGAGTAACCCCTGAGTGCCACTGGGTGTGGCAAAAAATATATGCCATTAGCTGAGAGTAGTCCAGCACTTCCTAGCTCTCCGAAGTCACCCACCAATTCATCTGTCAAAAGAAGAAACAAACAAGCAAAAACACGACTTGCTGCTTAAATGAGGATTGCGCAAAGCAAATTTCATACATCACCACCTGGGCTTGATGCTTAATTAGCAGTGGTGGAAATTGATCCTCAATTTTAATTATCAGTAGAAAAATTTTCGACTTTCACTGCAGACAGACAATTGCTGCATGCCCATGACAGCAAGGAAATAAATCCCTTTCGAGGGCAGTTTTAAAATGGCTTCGGTAGCAGTTACTTTATAGATGCTGTCATGTTCCAGTGATGCAAACTAGGTCACTTCCAGCTATCCTGGCAAGCTGACATTTTACTGAACCCCAGATGATTGAACTTGTAATTGTGCTCTGGGCATCAGGTGTGTGCTATCCTTAAAAAATTTGGAAAAAATCACAAGGATTTGCACCCTGTGCTCTCTAGGGCAGGTCCTTTGACTCTATCTTTTTCTTTATGTTATATGTATCGCATTCACACAAAGGCTTATTCTGTGATCATATTCCACACAAGCATATGCACATAAAAGCAATACACACCACAAATAAGCACATATGCCATACTACATTCTTCACAAACCACAATCCTTAAAGCACAAATGCATGTACCATATATACAATCGCTGCATACATCTACTAGATGTATCCCTGATAGACCACTCAACATCATACCCTACCTATCCACATACCCTACATACCACATACAAGGCAATACTTTAGACACTCCACGTACACCCATTATTGCCACACCTTCTACATATCATTCATATAAGCATGCCATTCTTGCCTCATGAAGTCAACGCACACATATATAGCACCAAGCATGTCACAGTAGCTTCAAGGACAGCAGACACCCAGTGACAATGGTACTGTCTGAATTGAAATATGAATTGTACCTGGATATGTTTAAACAGTTCATTCAATAAATAAAAATAGAAATCAGTGTTATTTTTTTTCTCCTAGAAGTGAAAGAGTGACCGTAGCCTCAAATGATGATGGAGATGAGTTTTTCACCGGACAGTTCCAGAAGGCTCTGGCAGACCTTGACGAGGACCTAGATGGTGAGAACTGAGAACCAGCTTCCCTCCATTCTGACATTAGCCGTGTAGCAATAGACTGGAAGGGCATGCTGTTTCACTGTGAGAAAAAGTCTCTGAGGGAAGTGTAGTTCTGTTTGAGCAAGCCTGGATTTGAGAACATATGTACAGGCACATGAGATTTCTGAAGTAGCTTTCTTCAGGATGTGTGATGGAGACTTTTAGCAGTCTGTTTTGAACAGTCCGTGCAAATCCGCCCTCCTATGTCCCTGAACATTTGCTTATCTGCTCAATCATTTACAGCTAACTACCAGGTGCTCCAGACTTGGTCAACTGCATCTAATAAATAGGAGCAGAGTGAAACTAATATCCCAAACCGCTTCTCCTAGTCGATGCTGAAATCGTGTTTTCAGAAGACTTAGATTTAAATATATATTTTTGTTTGTTTGTTTGTTTGTTTTTGAGCCACATCCACTCAAGTTACTCCTGGCCCTGTGCTCAGAAATTACTCCTGGTAGGTTCAGTGGACCATATGGAGTATGAAACTGGGTCAACCCCATAAAAGGCAAATGCCTTACCCATTGTGCTATTGCTCTACTCCTTAGATATCTGTTTTTTGAGTAGGAGCTATTGACATTGTGTTGAACTCAAGTATTTTAGGTGGGAGACATCAAGAAACCACAGATAATTTCTCTATTGAGTACTAAGACATATGGTTATATATGACGGATATGTTGAGATTATAAACTGAAATGATATTCTAGAGTATATATAACTTTCACAAAATAAAATTCCCCTTACCCAGAGGAATCAAATCAGGACATAATTAGATTAAGCGTTGAACATAGACATTTTTCAGGAGATACTAACCTGACATCTGTGTTTATTTTTTTTTTTTTGCAGAAAAAATGGAAGAGACTTATGAATCAGATACCAGTTCTTTAACCAACTCCACAAGTTGTGTGTCCAGTCTCAGCACTCAAGAAGCCATAATCTCCAACAGTGAGGCAGACACCATCCCAGTCACTTTCATAGGGGAAGTTTTAGATGACCCTGTGGATTCAGGGATGCTCTCCAATAGAAACAACAATGCTGGTTCTTTTGACCTGAGTAGCTCGGCCAGGAGAACTCCTCGATCTCCAAACCAGACTGAGCATAGCCGGCCACCACAACAAACCAGCAGGAATAAGGGAGTAGTGTGTAACTCATCTGTTTCTTCCTATCAGATGGGAATGGAAATCAAACCACCCTTACCCAACACCTCTAATAATGTGACTCAAACTAAACGGGAGCATACAAAAACTTCTGCATCCTCACTCCACACATCCAACCTGAACACAAAGGCGCAAGATTGGGAATCACCAGACTATGAGAAAAAACAGGGCCCGGAGAGAGTGAGTTCACACTCAGTACGGGACAAGGACGGCGACAGCAAGAACAAGGCCTCAACACAATTACCACGGTACCAACGAGAGCAAAATCCAGGAGGAAGTTATGGGATTAAATATGGCCTGACAACCTACAAAATTGTCCCTCCCAAGTCAGACATGAAGTACTATGACAGAGGAGTGTCCCTCACCACAGGTGCCATCAAAATTGATGAGCTGGGAAACCTGGTGAATCCCCACGTCAACAGAGGAAGGACTGTAGCTCCAGAATCTCCAACTCCGGAAGAACAAACCCAACCCATTGAGAAAGTCAAAGAATTCTGGAAGTCGAACTCAATAAAAAAGCTGTCAAGTCAATCTACAGAAAGTATGGACAAGAGAACCCCTGTGGACATCCCCGCTGAGGTGGGAAGTAAACCCAGAGCAGAACCCATCTCCCCAGACCCTCGTGTGGCGGCGATGCAGCCTAGCCAGCAAGAAAATGGGAGACACATGGAAGATGGTGGAAGCCAAACACCTGTGACAGCCTCTGGCCGCATGAAAGTCCCAGCATCAAATGCCACTGAATTTTCTTTTCTCAAGCCCCAGAGAAGGACATCCAGTCAATATGTGGCCTCTGCTATTGCCAAGCGTATAGGACCGCCCAAAGCTCCCACTCAGGTGGTAAGAAAGGACAATGATGCCTGGAAGACCAGTGAAAGCAGAGTTCCCGAGGTTACGGAGCAACCCCCCACTGTCAATAGCAAAACATCCTCCAGCCCACCCCTAGAGACACATGCACAAGTACTTAAAGATGACGCAAAGTTACCCAGCGTCCACCTTCCCAGCACCAATGGGGAAGAAGCGACCATTCGAATGAATCCCAGAGAGGATGCTTTCAGGGGATCTTATGGAAAGTTCTCTACACAAGACAATCTCTCTGGTACCCACACAAGATCCTTTGCCCCAGCAGGCGCATCTTTACACAGTGGAAAGCACCATACAAGTAACCCCCAGGTCTTCTCAGCATCTGATATCAAGCACACGCCAGACCATCAACATCCTCCATCTTCTCACTCAGTTGAAAATCAGGTTCTAGGAAGAGTCTTCATGGGCAACTCCAGGCGGATTCCCATCTCCAATGAGCCTCCTCAGTCTCCCACAGCATCCAGCACTAATGGCTACGCCAAGCAGGAGACACTCCACCGGGGGGAAAAACCTGGTGTGTCATGTACAGACATAGATGAAACTGACAGCGCTTTGACATCAGACATCTTTGGGCCAAAGAAAAAATTCAAACCTGTTGTCCAGAAGCCAGTCCCCAAAGAGACTTCACTGCACAGTGCCTTGATGGAAGCCATCCACTCAGCTGGAGGGAAAGAGAGACTCCGAAAGGTGAGTTGGCTGGCCTCCTTCCACGCTTGTGGGGTGGGGGCTACAGAATAAGACTCTAGATTAGCGTTTGAGTCTTTGCAAGTTCTATTTAAATATGGGCTATGACTCTCTGTGGAGTATTTGATTGGCCCCACTAAAGAACAGGCACTAATGGTTTAGTGCTTGTCCATGCTGCCATTGGGAGCTTTGTCACCACAGAGAGTCTGTATGGGCTCGGGACTAGAAGGACTATTGTGAGTAGTAAAGAGGGTCATTAACAAATCAGAATATAGGGGCCGGGCAGTGGCGCTGGAGGTAAGGTGCTGCCTTGCCTGTGCTAGCCTAGGACGAACCGTGGTTCGATCCCCCGGTTTCCCATATGGTCCCCCAAGCCAGGAGCGACTTCTGAGCGCATAGCCAGGAGTAACCCCTGAGCGTCACCGGGTGTGGCCCAAAAACCAAAAAAAAAAAAAATCAGAATATGGGGCTGGAGTGGTGGCACAACAGTAGGGAGCTTGCCTTGCACCCAACTGACCTAGGACATACTATGGTTCAATCCCCCTGGCATCCCATATGGTTCATCAAGCCAGGTACAATTTCTGGGTGCAAAGTCAGGAGTAACCCCTGAGCATCACCAGGTTTGGCCCAAAATCAAAAAAAAAAAAAAAAGAAAAGAAAAAAGAAATTAGTATAGTATTCCTTAACTCTTCAGACATTCAGCTCATTACTAATAATATCTCTTCCCGTTGCTTATGCCAATATAGAATTGGGAAACATTTTCATTTTCTCGTTTTTGCAAATGAACAGCAGGAACAGTGAGGTCAAGTGAGTATAGCCCAAGGCACTGAGGGTGGGGAGCTATGCATCCCACTTCTGACATGAGAAAGCCAAGGAAATAAGTCATTCCACATTGAGAGACCATTATCAGGACCATAGAAATAGTACAGCAGATAGGTCTTTTGCTTTGCACACAGCCTACTGGGGTTGGATCCCCAGTACCTCAAAGCCTACCAGAAGTGATGCCTGTACAAAGCACCAGTAGTCAGCCTTGGGAATTGCCAAATCTGGGCCAAAATCTAATAATAACAACCTAATAACAACAACAATAATAGTAAATATTTGTTAGTGTTACTCATATACATAGTATTTGATTTATAAATTACAATCTTTTTAGTTTATTATTGTTTTTATGACTAAGATAATATGATATTCATTAAATATTCTCATTATTATTTAGGGGTACAATTTCTAACATAACTCACCTCAGAATTTATTGTCAATATTTATTTATAAATCATAATTTTGGGGGGGTTTGGGTCACACCTGGCAACGCTCAGGGGTTACTCCTGGCTCTACACTCAGAAATCTCTCCTGGCAGACTCGAGAGACCATATGGGATGCCGGGATTTGAACCACCGTATTCCGCATGCAAGGCAAATGCCCTACCTCCATACTGTCTCTCCAGCCCCTATAAATCATAATCTTAACAAAAGCTCAGTCCTTCTTTCTAATAAGAACTGATCATACTGATAAGTACCAGGCTTGTTTATTGCTACCTGACAACATTTCTCCATCTTCTAAGTCAGTTGTCCTCAAACTATGGCCCACGGGTCACATATTGTATTTGTTCCCATTTTGTTTCTTCACATCAAAATAAGATGTATGCAGTGTGCATGGGAATTTGTTAGTAATTTTTGTTTTTACTATAGTCTGGCCCTCCAATGGTCTGAGGGACAGTGAATTGGGCCCCTGTTTAAAAAGTTTGAGGACCCCTGTTCTAAGTGATATGCCTGGACACTTAACTTTTTTAATTTAATTTATTTTTATTAAAAAAATTTCATTTTGACCAAAGTGTATTACAAATCATTCACAGTAGTATTTCAGGTACATAGTGACATTGTATCAGGGGCATTCCCGCCACCAATGTTGTCCTTCCTCCACCTGTGTTCCCAGCATGCATCCCATATAACCCCTCATTTGCCCCCTGGGCTACTAGTATAAGTGGACCCTTCTGTGTCTGATCTACAGTGTCCTTCATAGTTGAATTTTAGATATACGGTGAGTCAGGTCCCTTCCCACCACCACTGTCAACCTCTCTCCACTAGTAACCCCAAAGTGTATCTTCTACCACCATCCTTTACCCCCTGGCTTGCCAGTGTAACTGACCCCATAGTGCAGTGGTCTTCAAACTACGGCCCACGGGCCACATATTGTATTTGTTCCCGTGTTGTTTCTTCACATCAAAATAAGGTGTATGCAGTGTGCATAGGAATTTGTTCGTAATTTTTGTTTTTACTATAGTCTGGCCCTCCAATGGTCTGAGGGACAGTGAACTGGGCCCCTGTTTAAAACGTTTGAGAACCCCTGCCATAGAGTTTAGATTGTTAAAGTTGAGGTCTCTTGATTCTATTATCATTGACTTTGGCTTGGAAATTTAGTTCTGTCCTTATTTTTTTTCCTTGCCAATGCATCCAAGACTACTTGACCACTGCCCCCAAGCCTTTCTTTTTTCCTTTCCTCTTAATTTTATAGAAAAATATATGTGGTAAAATAAAGTAACCCATGAACACTTAATTTTTAGACTACACAGCACACCTCAGAGAGAAAGCCAAAGAAACCGTCCTACATGGAGTCAGAGAGTGAGCATTCAGCACTGATGGCAGCCATCCGAGGTCATGGGGGCACCTGCAGCCTACGCAAGGTAAGAGGGGGCCCTTCCCAGATAAGGTGGGTTGTATCCGCATGCTCACTCCTCCATCGTACAAACTGGGACTACAGAGCGAGTGCCCCTCTACTTGGAAGTGGATGATAAACTTCCATCCTAGTTGCCAAGGAGAGGAGACTGCCCGGTACAAAGTAGTACTTGGGGTCACCACCACAGAGGAAAGATAAATCACCTATATTTCTTGTCTCCCATCCATGCACCTGGCAGGAAACTGACCTAGTCCCAAAATGTCCTTGCATGATTCATCAGGAGGTGGAATTCTGCCCTCTGTCTTCATGACTAAACATAATCTTAGGAGCCAGTGTGGCATGAGGGCAGGAGCAAAATTCTGGCATCAACTTCCACACACTAAGCCAAGGGATATGGAGATGGTGTCATCCCCATGGAATCTGGCATGTATTTCACACAGACTGACACACGTTTTCCAGGTCTGTCTTCATGCAAGACTTGAGGGCACAAACCAGGATTCCTCACTTACACAGACCATCATATTGTCCCCCTAAAATGGAAGTTGGCTGGGCACCAAACCCTGTGGGCACATCCTCATGTCGCTGCCTCTCTCCCAGGTGTCATCCTTTGCCTCTGAGGAGCTCCGGAGCTTCCGTGATGCCTCGTTGTCCACGGCAGGAGCAGAATCTCCGAGACAGGAAGATGCTGGTGTTCACATCCCGCCTCCTCCACCACCCTCGCTCCCTCCAGCCCCCCAGCCTCCCTCAGGCCCCTTCAACGACCAAGCAGATGCCAGGCAGGCCTTACTGGATGCCATCCGCTCAGGCACAGGAGCTGCGCGATTGAGAAAGGTGATGACGGGGCACTCTATGTAGGAAGGGTGGGAGGAAGAGTTAGGGCTAAGAGCAATGTAGTGGATGAGCTTGGGTTGTTTCCTTTTCACGTGGGTAGAATTTTAAGCACAACCCCACCACCACCACCACCATATGCCTTCCTACAGTTTACTGACTCAGAAAGGGCTTTGTGATATCCCAGCCTCTTGTGCTCCCACCTTGCCCCCGTATTGATGCCAAGCCAGGTTGCACTTAGGTCTGCAGTGGTCCCTGGAAGGAACTTTCTCAGGGACATGAAGGTATCAGCATATTCTTTCTCTATGTTTCTTTGTGTATCTGCCAGCAATGTTTTAAAATGATTGATTTGGCAGGTCAGAACGAGAGCACAGCGGTAAGGTGTTTGCCTTGCACCTGGGTTTGATTCCCATCATCTCATATGGTCTCCTGAGCCTGCCAAGGGTGATTTATGAATGCAGAACCAGGAATAACCCCCAAGCACCACTGCCAGGTGTGGCCCCCAAAAAACAAACAAAAAACAAAACAAAAACACAAGATTAATTTGAGCGTCCATTGGTAGAACACGTGCCTTCAGGTTCCAGAATGCATGCTTTCATCCCAGTCCTCTGCTGGACTATATGCTGACAACCTCTGTTTATAGTATTTTATAATATTTGTATGTAATATTTAATATATAATATTTATATAAATAATAAATATTTTATAAATAAATTGTATATAAAATATGATTTATAATAAATGATTTATAATGAATTATAAATTTTATTTATGGTAAATGATAAATAATAAGTTTATGATTTATAAATAAAGTATATATTTATATGTATGGATATATTTATATAATATAATGATTAATTGGTGGTTAATTAATAGTAAAATAAATAATGTAAATGATAAATAATACATATATTTATATGATATAATATATTTATAATATTAATTTGACATCATGATCACAAAGTTTGTGATTGAGTTTCAGTTCTACAATGTACACCACCCTGCACCCATGAACATTTCCTGTCACCAATGTCCCCAGTTTCCCTCCCCTCATCACATCCAGACAGGCTTACTGATGAGTTTTATGAAACATTCGAAGAAGAATTCCCATCATTGATACTTAGACTCTTCCAAAATATTGAAGAGATGGGAATCCTCCCTAATACCTTTTACAAAGTTCAGATCATGCACATTTCCAAAGCTGACAGAGATACTATCAAGAAAGAAAACTACAGAACAATCTCACAGATGAACATTGATGCAAAAATTCTGAACAAATTCTTAGCAAACCAACTCATCAACACATCAAAAAATTATATATCATAACCAAGTGGGTTTCATCCCAGGGATGCAAGGATGGTTCAATATAAGCAAGTCAATCAACATTATAAACCACATCAGTAAAAAGAAGGATAAAAGCCATATGGTCTTATCAATCAATGCAGAGAAAGCATTTGACAAAATCCAACACCCATTATAATGAAACCCTCATCAAATAGGTGTGGAAGGAACCCTCCTCAAGATTGTAACAACTGTTTATATAAAAGCCCACAGCCTACATTACTCTTAATGGTGAAAAACTGGAAACATTTCCACTAAGGCCAGGTCAGGCAAGAATGTCTATTGTCTCCACTCTTACTCAACATAGTATTATAAGTACTAGCAATAGCAGTCAGACAAGAGAAGAGAATCAAAAGAATTCAAACTGGAAAAGGAGGAAGTCATTCTGTCTCTTTTTTTGCACATGACATGATGATATACATTGAAGACTCTAAAGGGTATACAAAAAAGCTCCTAGAAACAAATTAAAACAGCAACATGGCTAGCTACAAAGTCAGTACACAAAAGACAGTTGCATTCCTCTACACAAACAATGACTCAGGAGAAAGATCAAAAAGTCTATCCCATTTAAAATAATGTTCAAAACTATCAAGTACCCAGGTATCAATCTAACAAGAATTGTGAAATATCTGTATCATGGAAACTTTAAAACACTTCAGAAAGAAATAGGAGAAAACCTAAGGAAATGGATGAACATTCCAGGCTCATGGATTAGAAGAATCAATATCATCAAAATGACCATCTTAACTAAACTGCTATATAGATTCTATGCAATTTCTATTCAAATTCATGCAACATTATTCAAGGACTTAGAACAATTTATTTATAAAGTTTGTGTGGAACCATAAAAGACCTAGGATAGCCAAACCCATATTGAAAAACAAGAA
>PVKC010008332.1:0-28234 GCA_004027635.1 Crocidura indochinensis | reverse complement strand
AACCAACTTCTGCTTTCGTTGATCTTTCGGATTGTTTTTTGGGTTTCCACTTCATTGACGTCTGCTCTCAGCTTTGTTATTTCCTTCTGCCTCCCTAATTTTGGGTCCTTTTGTTGAGCACTTTGTAGTTCTATGAGCTGCGTCATTAAGCTACTCAGGTAAGCCCCTTCTTCCTTCCTGATGTGTGCTTGCAAAGCTATAAATTTTCCTCTCAGTACTGCTTTTGCTGTGTCCCATGAGCTCTGATAGTGTCTTCATTATCATTTGTTTCCAGGAATCTTTTGATTTCCTTTTTGATTTCATCTCGGACCCTCTTGTTATTCAGTATGAGGCTGTTTAACTTCCAGGTGTTAAAGTTTTTCTTCTTTGTTCCTTTGGAATTCACAAATAATTTCAGAGCCTTGTGGTCAGCAAAGGTAGCCTGCAAAATTTCTAACCTCTTTATATTATGAAGATATGTTTTGTGTGCCAGCATGTAGTCTATCCTGGAGAATGTTCCATGTATATTGGCGAAGAATGTGTATCCAGGTTTCTGGGGATGAAGTGTCCTATATATATCCACTAGGCCTCTTTCTTCCATTTCTCTTTTCAGGTCCAGTATATTCTTGTTGGCTTTCAGTCTTGTTGACCTATCCATTGATGACAAAGCCGTGTTGAGGTCCCCCACAATTATTGTGTTGCTGTTGATGTTATTTTTCAACTTTGTCAACAATTGTATTAAATATTTTCCTGGACCCTCATTCGGTGCATATATGTTTAGAAGTGTGATTTCCTCCTACTCTACATACCCCTTGATTAGTATATAACCCATCTTTGTCCCTTACTACCTTCCTGAGTATAAAGTTTGCATTATCTGATATTAGTATGGTTACTCTAGCTTTTTTATGGGTGTTGTTTGCTTGGATAATTTTCCTCCAGCCTTTTATTTTGAGTCTATGTTTGTTCTGGGTATTCAGGTGCGTTTCTTGCAGACAGCAGAAAGTTGGATTGAAGTTTTTGATTCATTTAGCCACTCTGTGTCTCTTAACTGGTGCATTTAGTCCATTGACATTGAGAGAAAGAATTGTCCTAGGATTTGATGCCATCTTTATATCGAAATTTGATGTGTCTTTTGGTTAGTCTTCTCTTAAATTAGGTCTTTCGGTTTTTCTCTTAAGAGTGGGTTTGAGTCTGTAAAGTTTCTGAGCTGTTTTTTGTCTGTGAAACCATGTATTTTTCTGTCAAACTGGAAAGTGAGTTTTGCTGGGTACAGTATTCTAGGTGAAGCATTCATTTCATTCAGTCTTGTCACAATATCCCACCACTGCTTTATGGCCTTGAGTGTTTCAGGTGACAGGTCTGCTGTAACTCTCAAGGATGCTCCCTTGCATGTAATTTCCTTTTTTGATCTTGCTGTTTGCAGAATTATGTCTCTATGTGGGATTCGTCATTGTGACTAGGATGTGTCTTGGGGTATTTTTTGTGGGGTTTCTTTTGGTTGGTACTCTTTGGGCATACAGGATTTGATCACATATATTCTTTAGCTCTGGAAGTTTCCTTTAGTGATGTTCTTGACTGTTGATTCTTCCTGGAAATTTTCTTCCTGTGTCTCTGGGTCTCCGATGATTCTTAGGTTGTTTCTGTTGATGTTATCACAGACTTCTATTTTCATCTGTTCCAATTCTTTGACTATTTTTTCCACTGTCTGTTCATTTGTTTTAAGTTTTTTTTTCCAATCTCTCCCGCTGTATGGAGTTGTTATTTACCTCATCTTCTACAGCACCAATTCTATTCTCAGCTTCTTCTACCCTGGTGTTGAGATTATCCATTTTGTCATTCAGTTCATTTAATGAGTTTTTCAGGTCTGTTAGTTGACATGTTATTTCAGTTTGGAGTTTTGTGATTTCTGTCATCATATTTTCTTGGTTCTTATTAGTGTTCCGTTCAACTCGGTCCATGGTTTCTTTGAGTTCTTTCAGCATCTTCCATATTGCTTTTCTAAAGTTCTTATCTGAGAGATTGATTAGTTCATTGGTCATTATCTGGTCATCAGAATTGTCATCTTCGTTCTCTATGTCTGATGCTGGCCTGCGTAGTTTCCCCATTGTCACACTTGTATTGTGTGTTTTTCTATGTGTTGTGTCAGTATTCATTGGCTAAATGATGTATGCAGCCACACTCCTCTGGTTCCACCCTTTCTGGGTGTGTCAATTTGCCTACGAGGGAGTGGAGTCCTCCATGGATGAGGCCTCACACAGAATGAAATCTTAGGCTCAAGCACGCAGGAGAGAAGACAGTCCGGAGAGAAAGAAGACAGTGAGCCAGCACAGTCCTTAGCATGATTTTTTATTTCTTCTTTTTGTGATGATGTTCTTTCCTTAGAAAGAGCACATGGCTGTGTAGCAAAGTGGAGCAGCCATGCTCTTCTGCAGCCTCTTTTCGGCCTACTCCCAAGAGTTTGGGCAACAGGAGATGAGAGAGAAACACAGGGACAGGACTCAGAGTTTTTTTTTATTAGGCTGCACTGGGCAGTCGTAGATTCGCAGAAATTCCCAGCCTGATGGGCAGTTGTAGATTCGCAGAAATTCCCAGTCTGATGTCACAAACAGGGGACCTGCCTTTTACATGGTACTGCTTCTTGCTGGTTTTCACTTAAGAAGGAATTTCTCGCCATTCCCGCACTAGAATGGGCCTCTGGGAGAGCGATTATTTTGGAGCCTATTTGGCCCACTCCCAAGAGTTTTGGGCAACAGGAGAGGAGAGAGAAGCACAGGGACAGGACTCACATTTTTTTTTCGCAGTCAGGCCACACTAGGCAGGTGTAGATTCCTATAGACTATTTTTCTAAAAGAAATTTTATTTAGAGGGGATGGAGTGGTGGCATGGAATAGTAAGGCATCTATCTGCCTTGCTGGCACTAGCCTAGGATAGACTGAAGTTGGATTCCCCCAGTGTCCCATGTGGTTCTCCAAGCTAGGAGCGATTTCTGAGTGCATAGCCAGGAGTAATCCCTGAGCATCACTGGATGTGGCCCAAAAAACAAACAAATTATATTTGGAAATGTGCTTGGGGAAAGCTTTCTAATTAAATTGTAACTTAAACAATGAGGAACTTGGTAGTTCATATCAGAGAAGATAAGAAGTGGCATGACAAGGTGGTACTTTGTTATTGTGCCTTAAAATATTTAAAAACATCATCTTCATTGAAGGACATTAAATTTATTTGTTTTAATCCACCAGCCTAATGTAAGAAGGATAGGTAGGTCAAATTTGATTTCTAGGTAATTCATGATAAATTTGCTAAATAACATTAAAGACTACTCACTCCACATCTGGCACAGAAACACTTTTTAAATACCCTGTGGAATTTCATATGGAAGATGTTTTTAATACCTTGACTTGACTGAACATAGAATGTGCGCAATGAGCTGGTGAGTTCCTCTTTTATTGAAACAGAGTGTGTAGAGTCACTTAGAGAGGATGATGTAAAAAAGAATTCCCTATAGATTACACTAGAGTCTTCTGATTTTTTTCGATACTCTGTGCAAAATGATTTTTGTCTGAGGAATCAGAGACAAGTTCTATAAATTTACCCAATAACAAAAATCTGATAAATAAATCTTAGTGACTATTAGGGAACATTTACTATCTTTGAAAAACTATCTTTCTCGAATTTTTCAATGAAGGTGATGAAATTCAAACCAAAATTAGACATATTTTTATGATGTCTAATAATAATTATACAACAGATCAAGGCATTTTACACTAATATTTTAATCTCTAATAACCCTGAAAAGACTTTGAAAATCACATCTTAAAAATATTTATGTGTGAAATATTTGTAGTTAACTAAAATTCAAGCTAGAAATTTATTCCATATTATATGTCCTAAGGGCTTTAATACTAACATGAGAGACCAGGGTTTATGATTGAACCACATGTATTTGCCTGAACTCGATTGACTTTAGGTGCTATTGCTTATCATTTGAAAGCATTTTGATTATAATTTATTCTCTGCTAAGCCATCTCCACAGTAAAATTGTAATAAAGGAAACAATCACAACTGTTTTAGCTGCTGAACAATTGGTTGCTTTCATTTGACCTTGTTATAATCTGTGGCCTTAGAGTCTGATTCCCGAAGGCATACACATTGCTGAGGAATGTTTGCCAGTAATGAATGAGGGCTAGTTTTCCATATTGACCTCATACATAATTACATAAATTAAAGCAAACCATAACAACTGAGGGTGTACATAAAGTATACTTCACAAAGGCACTTTAAAGCCTTTGCATTGCACTGTTTGAAATTACATAGTAATATGTGCCATATATCATTTCAGAAAATGTATGTTTAAGTTTCTGCTATGACTTTACAAAGAGTCTAAATAGAAGGCTCTGTTTTAATAAGTGTTATCATGAAGCTTTTCTTTAGAAACATTTGGCTACAAAAGGAAAATGCCAGTATAGAAGACCATATTCTGGAATATAGAATATAGAAGATCATATTCTGGAATAAATGACTTGATGATAGAAATAGTATAATGCTAGCTTTCTAAACTGTCTTGAAACCCTAAGTACAAAAAAATGAAAAAGGAAAGTAGGATTTAGATCCTATTGAAGATCAACCTATTTACAATTCATTGTGACTTATATTTACTTATATTTATTGGTCATTAAAGTCTATTAAACTTTTTAGGAAATGTTGCTATCTATTTACTTAATTAAATTTAGTTTTATAGTTAAATTTTATCTTTTATAACTTTAGTTATTATCTTGGTAGATTATTGCTATTTGCTAACATAAAATATCGCATTAGTTTTTATTGTTAGAATTCTATAAATAAAATTGCATTCTGTTTTTATTAAAAGAGTTGTATATATTCAGTTTAGATGTAATTCAGACTTCATATAAAGATAATTTGAATTGTGGGAATGCAAAGTTTTAGTAGCTACTGTAATATTAGTGTTTAATGTGATTAATTGGTGAGGACTACATAGAAATGTAGTTCTAGTTATCATCCCCACTAGTATCTGGAACAACAGTATGACATAATAATGAGAAAATATTCACTGTAAATTTATCTATCAAGGTAAGTTTGGGGGTCTATAAGATAGTATACAGGTAAGGCACTTGCTTTGAACATGGCCAAACAAATTCTATTCCTGGCACTACATAAACTTCCCCAAGTACCTACAGTAATGATACTTGAGCTCGTAACTAAAAGCCCAAAGCACAGCTGGATTTTGCCTCACCTCCCACAGAAAAGGCTAATTTTGATAAATAAAATAGATTAAAGTAGAATCTTGGTTAGACATGACATTTTTCAAACTGTTATTGTTTTTATTTCTTCTTTTTGGTTTTTGGGCCACACCCGATGACGTTCAGGGGTTACTCCTGACTATGCGCTCAGTAGTCGCTCCTGGCTTGAGGGACCATATGGGAAACCGGGGGATCAAACCGCGATCCGTCCTAGGCTAGCGCAGACAAGGCAGGCACCTTACCTCCAGCGCCACTGCCCGGCTCCCTCAAACTGTTATTGTAGTGTGATCAATATTTCTTAAGTGTGTCTCATATCACAACTGAAAGAAGTTTACTTATAACTTAGATATTTTAGGAATTCTATCTTTGGTTAAGAGCTTTGCCTGATTTAGTAATCTGTATATGGGATACAGAGAGTGAGGAATCTCTGCAGAAAGATTAAAAGAAATGTATGTTTATGGATAATGGGAGTTAAAAATCTATTTTCAATTATCATCAAATATTACCTAGCTTTCCCACATTTACTAAACCTTGATTGTTGATTTATTTTATAATTATATGACACCTAATTAAAAGGTAATATTGGTTTTACATATATTACTAACTTCATTAAATTTAAATCTCAATTTACATAGTGTATGACTAACTAGAGTTTACCAGCCTCTCTGCTTCATTTTTCTCAGTCTAGAAGTACTGTTTTCTGCCTGGATTTATATGTACATAGAGTTATTACCTCTCTTGTCTTCATTGTGCTCTTTACTGAATTCTGGTCACCTTTTGGTATTTTCCATAGATATTTTAAACTTAATCATATGGCATACATTAGGTCCAGTTTTATAACGACTTTAAGTATCAGATATTATTTTACTTATATATTTTTTCTTTTCATAATTAGTTTGGCTTCTAAAACTAGCCTTTGGCTGAACTATGTTTAGGAAAAACTGTAAAAGCTTTGATATTGTTTTTTTCTGAATCTTTCCCATTACCATAACATTTTGACTAAGAGAAATTTAATTTTATTTAATTTCTCTCTCCCTGATCCAAATATAGTAGATATGGAAGAAAATAAATTTTCTGTCAACATGATTTTCACTTTTATTTATAGTAAGAGCATTTGTTAAAAATGATAATTAGTCAAATTTTGCTTCCTTTGTGTGTATGTTTTTGGGCCATGCCTGGCAGGCTCAGGGACCATTTGCAATACAGTGATTGAATCTGGGTTTGCTGAGTGTAAGGCAAGTGCCCTATCTTATGCACCATGCAATATCACTCTTGTTCCACAATTTCCTTCTTTAATCCCCACAAAGGTATAATATTATCCAATAACAAGGTTCAATAAATAATTAAATTATAATAAAATAATAATCTGAATAAATGTGTGATAAAATAAAAATATAACAGTACATGATACAATATTAAGGAAATTCTATACCAGTTTACTTGCTAGAGATTCAGGTCCAGAAATTAAGCTTCTCTTCTTCCTGTGCCATGTTTTCCTCTTCTTTCTTTCTTATTCATCTGCCTCAAGAATTTTCTGGGTATAGGGATATTGAAGAAACTTGTAGAGAGATTCAAAGTATAAAATTCACTTTGTTATTTCTATAAAGGTAAAGAACTCTCTGAACATGAATTGTTTCCACCATTCATAGAAGTTCTGGGATTTGAACTTAACTACCTAATTTACTTTTACCTATCTGTTTATTGACTTTTAGCTGACTCCTTATGCATGTCAACATGTGGTATACCAGATGACTCAGGGCTCAAGTTGATTATATATGAACCTTGCCAGAGACTTTATAAAATATAAATAAATGACATCTACCATTGTTTCCTGGCAAATGATTACATGACAACTTAACTAGTATCATCACATATTATTTCTCCTTTCCAGGCCATTAAATGAATTATTTTTTTTATTAAATACACTGTTCATCCACTTTGATAAAATTCTAAATATTACTTGGGAGAAATGACTTTTGATTTCTAGAATCTTCACTGGATCTTTTATTTACGAATTGGGGAAATATATTTGCTTTTTATGCATTGTTTCTTTATATATTTTGTTTGTTTGTTTTGGGGAACATCTGACTGTGTTCAGTGTTTACTCCTGGCTCTGCGTTCAGTGATCACTCTTAGTTGGGCTTGAGGAACCATATGAAATACTGGGCATTAAAGTTGAGTAAACTTCATGCAAGACAAGAGCCCACCCTCTATACTATTGCTCTGGCCTCTAGTTTGTTAATAAAGGGTTCTTTGTTCATGTGAACATTTCCTCCGAGTCTTCATAATTTTCTGTAGATACAATAGTGTATTTATCTACGCTACAGTTTGTAATGAGTAAAACTGGGTAATTTGACAATTTGATCTAACATGTTAGGTCATAACATGCAGTTTGAATAAGTGTTTGATTTAAAAACAAATATACCAAAGCAACAGATAATGTCATTTTGAGTATTTCTTCAATATGTCTACTTGTATTTAAGAATCCTTTGAATTTTGTGGTTGAATTTTCTTTGACTGTGTGTGTGTGTGTGTGTGTGTGTGTGTGTGTGTGTGTGTGTGTGTGTGTGTGTGTGCTTCTTTGTTTTTGATAGTTGGTGCTTAGTAACAACGAATGACTGTGCTCAGAGTAGTTTTTGTTGGTGCTTTAGTACCACATAGTTCTGGAACTTAAATCCTAGTTGCTTGAGTGCAAATCATATGCTCCATTCTAGAGTTATTTCTCTGGTCATATCCAACATTTTTAAAGATACTTCTCATCACCAACTTTGACTTTCCTCATAGGATAGTTTTGCAAATATTTTTCTGTTTTGCCTAATTTTTAGCTGTATAAGGTGTGTTATATTTTAAAGACTCCCCCGCCCCCCGCTTGATTTGAACATCTTTACATTTTATTACTCTCAGTGGAGTCAGATTTTTCAGTAACAATTTGCTGTGAAAGCATTTTTTCCCTCAATTTGGCTTGTCTTTATGATTTATAAGAGAAAATCCATTTTGAGCTAATGGTGTATTTTAAAACTCTCCAGACTTTCTGTGGTTTATTTTATTTTGAGCTATTCCTTTTTACTTTAGAATAATATTAGCCACATTATCCCAAGTATTCTTTTCTAAAATTAAATTATTTTGTATGGGATTCCTTCTTTTGCTCAAATGTTAAGCCTAATTGTTGTAAATAATGAGTAGACAGAAATGGACACCTATGTTTTGACAAGAATCAGTTTCAGCTCAAATATGTCTAGACTTTGAAAATTCAGTTTTAGAAAGAAGCAGATGTTTATAATTGCCTGTATTCTTACATTCTAATATACATTTTATCTGCCTTTAGCAACATAAATATACATTATCATAAGTTTATAAAATATTCTTATTTTTACTATTATTTTTTAATTCTTTTAATAATATATAATTAAATTAGAGAACAATGTTATTTTTTGTTTATTTTGTTTTTTGATCACACCCTGCAGTTCTCAGGGGTTATTCTGGCTTTGTGCTCAGAAATAGCTCCTGGCAGGCACCAGGGACAATATGGGATGTTGGGATTCGAACTACTGTTCATCCTGAGTCGGCTGCATGCAAGGAAAATGCCCTCCCGCTGTACTATCTCTGCGGCCCCAGATTCTTGTTTTTTAACTTAGCAATTAAGACCTTTTACAAGTTGAATTTATTTTATATAATTATTTTATATTTATTTACTTCACACATATGTCCTTTTCCTTCCTAACACACTTCTTTTATTTATTTATTTTATTTTCAAGCTTGATGGTGCTTAGGGGTTGCTCCTGGTTCTGTGCTCAGGAATCGCTCCTTGAAGGGTCAGAGGACCATATGAGATGTTGGGATCCAACCTAGGTCAGCTGCATGCAAGGCAAATGCTCTCTACCCACTCTATTATCTCTTTGGTCCAAAACAGTTCTTTTTAAATAGCATAGCATCATTTCACAACTCTGTACCTTCTCTTAGATTTTTCCTGGATACTTTCCTCCATCTTTATCACTACTTTTTATATTCACATAAAATAGAGGTGTTTTCACTGTAATAAAAAGTTTAACTGTAAGTGACTTCACATTTAATCATGTGTAACTTTCCCTAAGCACATGGACCTTTTCCACTTATGTAATTTTGCTGTTTTCCTTGCCTTTGAGTCGAGATATAAATATGCACTTTACTCATGTATATAATAAATGGCATATTTGTTGAACCATTGAAAAACTAATAAATTAATAGTGTAGTTAAAATTCCAAATAAATAAATAAATTCTAAGGGAGAATCATCTCAATTACTTTCTTCATACTTTCTCATTTTTTACAATATTATTTTCTCCTTTGCCTTTCTTCTCAGAGAAAAAATAGTTTTCTTTATCTTATATGGTTTATCGCCTAATCTCACATTTCTTATAGATTTTCCTCTTACTTTAAGTATATTCTTTCATTTAAAAGTTCTTTTTTTTTTTTTTTTTTTGGTTTTTGGGTCACACCCGGCAGTGCTCAGGGGTTCCTCCTGGCTCCATGCTCAGAAATTGCTCCTGGCAGGCACGGGGGACCATATGGGGCACCGGGATTCGAACCGATGACCTTTTGCATGAAAGGCAAACGCCTTACCTCCATGCTATCTCCTGGGCCCCTCATTTAAAAATTCTAATAAAATTTTTTATCAAATAAAATTTTCTTAAGCTTCTTACCTGTCAATACTTTTTAAAATTCCCACAATAGTAGAGCCCATATAGTTGCTAATATTATGTAGTGATGAAGATGCAAATAAGATTTGCCTTCATAGTTTCTAATTAACAGATTCAGGTGTAATCCAGACTTCAGAGTGTAACTGAAAATCAGGTGATTTCTGATCCTTATTGTATGGCATTCCCACAGCTACTGTACAATCTATTACTTACTTCTCTTTCTGTAAGAGTTGGTCCACTCTCTTAGTCTGTCAAGTCTTTAAAGGGATTTGATATTCTATTGTGTGTTCTTGAAATTAACTATAACTTTAGTGATAATATACCTTGTTATTATGTGTATTAAGTTGGTATTCAAAGTTGTCTGAATTAATCATTTATAGCTTAGGTGCAGTTGCATTAAGTAAATTATCAAGGTAGAAAGATAATAGAGTGATAGGGTATTTGCGCTGTATGTGGACAACACAGTTCCATTTTGCTTCTTCACAAATAGTCCCTTTAGCATACCAGGTGTGATCTTGAGCACAGATCTATGAGTAAGCTCTAAGCACAGTCTGAGCTATCCCAAACAGACAAATAAAAAAAGTAAACTGTAGTATTAAAATTATTGTATTTTCTTTCATTGTTTGTTTTGGGCTCAGATCCTAAAGCTTCTTATTCCTGGATCTGTGCTCAGGGATCACTCATAGTGGTGCTTAGGTAACCATATGGATACTGCAGATTAAACCCAATTTGCTTATGTATAAGGCAAGTGTCCTACTCACTGTACTATTGCATCAGCTCACATTACTGTATTTTTACTCTTAAATAGAAAATTAATAAATACTGCCTAAAATTTATATAAATTATTAAATCAGGAAATAGTACTCAAATATTGTCATTTTAATTTCAGATGAATGTAGCTTCTAATATGCTCATTGACTTAAGATTAGTTTTCAATGTGCAGTTTCTACAAATTCTATAGAATTTTAGAATTCTATACATCATTGGATTCATATTTATAATCATTTTTGATATAAAATATCTATATATTCTTATATAGCTTATTAAAATTGTATAATGACCCTTTTAATGAAAATATTGAAACACTCAGTTGATTTCATTGCTTCATAACATAGAGAGTAACAATATTGATTTCATACAATCTCCTCTGTCAGTGCTGGTTGTAGCTTTGCTCTTCTTGAGGCTCCAAACTTAAAGAACTAGTTCAGTGAAAAAAGCACATCAATAAGAAGAAAATTGTGTACTAATATCTTCCAGGAGTTGGTGAAATCTCTTATCTTATTAATTTGGCAGTGCTGAGTTCCTTTTCTGTAGAATAATTTCCTTTCTAAAATAAAATAGGCATCTGTTCCTAGTCAGGCCCAAATGGAGAATTTTTCATTCACATCAGCAAATGAGGTCTGTTAAGTTCCCAAAATGTACTTTTTGTTCAGATATTTGACTCAAATAGACTAGTTGACATATTTCAGTGTTTTATTTGTTGAAATTAGAAGCATCTACTATTTTCACAATTCATGACAAGAAAAAAATCTCATAATATGCACTTATTTTTTAAACGTAAGCATCACATGTAATCTATATGTATACATTCACTTCTCTTGGTACATCATTGTGGGATTACAATAAGCTATTTGCAGCCTGAGATGTTCTTAAGAAGCTACAGATTATGTGTTGCATAGATTTTTTCAAATAAAAATTGGGTACTGAATGCTTTTTTTCTCTTCTCTTTTGAGAAAATACTGTCACAAAATTAAAATGTTTCCTTACCTAACTAGGTAAAACGAATCAAATCCCCAAGTATGTATTTGCTTGTTGAGAAAAAGAGCTGCATAGTTGCATATCTATATTATTCTATTTATTTATCTGATGATTTCTTGAATTGTTTAGAAAACCCTCAAATATTTCTGCATTCATCATGTTTAGAGGCTCAAGAGTCTTGCATCACAGCAACATGTTTTCTGCAAAGAAGAATGCCTTTGAGAACCCACACCCCTTTCCATAACCATCTGGTCTGCAGATGATAAATACAAGCACTGAGTTTCTTTCCCCCCCCCCCCTAAGGATCTAGGAAGCAGATTAAACCTAAAATTCTACCCTGCTGTTTCTTACTAGATTAATCTTCATTACCATGTCAAATTCTTCAGGAATTCAATTTTCCAGCTAAAGATTGTTTTGAGACTGAACACACAGTACCTATGATATTTCACTTATTGGACATTTTCCATGGTTCTATAATATCTCCATTCTTTTGTATAACCCAGCCACAATGTAGTCCCCTTTGAGTTTGGTTTAAACTTAAAGCGTCTATACATCTTTCCTAGTTAATAAAATCTTAGTACACTCCTCTTCATACCAAATCAAAATGTATATTGATTTAAATACTTCATGTAAAGGATCCACAAATTGTAGAGTAGTAAGGTATTTATTTGCCTTAAAAGCAGCTCATCTGGGTTCAATACTCAGCACCCCAGAGTGCCACCAGTAGTGATCCCTATGTATAGAAGCAAATCTAAACCCTCAGTACAGCTGGGTGTGTATCAAAGAAAAAAATTATGTATATTTTGGTTCCTCACCTAATTATAAAATATTTATTAAATTATAAAATATAATTACAAATTTTATAAATTATAAATATTGTTTTTAGTGTAATTTTCAAATTGCAGGTAACATTTTAAGGTATCTAATTGGTAATCAGAACCTGGTTGTTGGATAAAAACTGCCGTGAAGAAGTCTTAGAAGTCTTATTCTAATACAAAATGCAGGAGAAACTATGTTAGACTGGGATGAAGTTACTAAAAAATTTCATAATGAAAAATATTAACCTAACAAATAAGGCCAACTCCTTCACATAGCTTTTGTGTAAACTACGGAAGACATGACATTAGGTGACCATAGGTAGGCAGACAGTATCTATATTAGTAAAAATAGGACCATTCTCCAATAGTGCCATTTCCAGCTTGGTTTCATAAGAGATAAATGCCAGGTCCCAAAGTCTCTATCATTTGGAGCCATTGTGAAATGCTTAAGTGCAAACAATATACAAAAGTTCTCACATATAGAGGATGTGATGTCAGAAACAGCTAATTCATTTGACATCTGAGTAACATGAAGATAGATGACAGGAAAGTAGGGTGTTTTTTCGTTTGTTTGTTTTTGGTTTTTGTTTCTTTGTTTGTTTTGGGGCCACACCTGGTGATGCTCAGGGGTAACTCTTAGCTACATGCTCAGAAATCGCTCCTGGCTTGGGGAACCATATGGAACATTACTATCGAACCGTGGTCCATCCTGGGTCAGCCACGTGCAAAGCAAACACCTTACTGCTGCACTATTGCTCAGAGTCCAACTAAAGTTGTTTTGTTTGTTTGTTTATTTATTTCTTTATTATGATAAATTAAAAGATGTGAGTGGCTGTGGTGGATGTCAAAACAATTAAAAAAAAGTTTAAGAATCTAATCTTTTGAGAGTTAATAATGACAATGATAAAGTAAGCAAAAAAAAAAAAATAAGACCAAGTTTTTGAGATGTAAGCAAGAGTCAGAATGAAGAAAGTGACCTAGTTCTGAAGGTATGGCTGTTTTTACCAGGACAGAGCACAGCTGAAGGCAAATGCTGACATTTGAGGAAGGGGGACCCGCTGGGAGTGCGGTGTAAAAAACACATTTTGAAATAGATTTCAAAATGGCAATATTAGAAATAAAGCTTCAGGAAAGGAAATGATAGAAATTAAAGTATTCAGAGAAGCTCTTAGCTAACTGTTAGTGCAAAATCTGTTGGCTTGTGCTATGAAAATTAAGTTATTTGGAGTATATGAAATAGCTTCCTTATTGAGAGCTTATTATTACTTTATTTTTGAGGTCATTGTTTTTTCTTGGGTATGGTGTCACATGGATTTTGTTCAGGGCTTACTCCTGTCTGCTTTCTTAGAGATTACTACAGGCAGGTAGGTGCTATTGGACCATATGAGGCTCCGGGGTCTATTTCAGGCAGACAGCTAGCAAGGCAAACACCTTCCCTTTGTAAAGCAGATGGCATAAGTTATTGAGTTTCTAATATGAATAAACAATTATTAAGCTGCTGCAAGAAATTTCCAATAAAGTTCAAAGAATCATGTAATATCTTAATCTCTGTATATTGACTACTTTTTAAACTTATTGTCACATTCAATTTTTTACATTATAAACATGTGATTTTTATGGTATAAACTAAGTAAAAATTCATATCCAAAAATTGTTAGTATACTTTGTGAATATATAACACAACATTTTAAGTTGTATGTTTATTTGCATATTAGGAAAGTTGCATACTCTCAAATCAAGGTTTATCTACAATTCTCTGAAAGATTGATAAATGGATGCATTAATTTGGAATAGATCTTCATTGATAAATAATTTAACTTTTGTTTATACATAAGTTAAAATATTTTTATTTATTTATTTTTTTTTTGGTTTTTGGGTCACACATGGCAGTGCTCAGGGGTTCCTCCTGGCTCCATGCTCAGAAATTGCTCCTGGCAGGCACAGGGGACCATATGGGGCACTGGGATTCAAACTGATGATCTTTTGCATGAAAGGCAAACGCCTTACCTCCATGCTATTTCCCGGGCCCCAAGTTAAAATATTTTTAAATAATTGTATATGATATATAAAAATGAAAAAAAAATTTTATATATGGTGAACTAAAGGCATATCTTCATGGGATTATCTTCATGGGAGCTACAAATAGAAACTTTAAATGCATTTTAAAAACTAAAACAAAAGGAATTTGGAAGAACTATACATGTTTAAATGTAGTTGAAAATAATTTCCTAGCAAAAATTTTGTTTAAAAAAATTAAAATGTATTACTTTGAGGAGCCAGAACCATAGAACAGCGAATAGGGTGCTTGCCTTGTATCCGGCTCACCCAGGTTCAATTTATGCCATTAAACGGTCTCTTGAGAACTACCAGCAATAAATCCTGACAGCAGACCCAGGAATAACTCCTGAAAACTAGTGAGCATGGCTCCAAAACAAGAGGAAAAAAAGAAAAAGAAAAAGACAAAAATTTCTTTGAAACTAGAACATAAAAAAGCTAATGGTTAATTACATGAATTTTTCTATTATTTCTTAGCATTGATTTAAGAGTCCAGAAGAATTTGAGAGTACTTATAAATTAATATCCATAATGTGTCTATTTTTCCCCTTTTGTATGATGACGCTTTTTCTTGGTCTTTGATATTTGACTTCATTATGAAATGAAACTAGAAAATATATTGGACAACCGGCTGTTCATTTAAAAAGAGTGCTTCACTTCCTAACTCTATAATCTCTGATCTAATTAATTGGACAGTTAAGATTATTTAGAGGTCAGAATACACTTTAGGAATGCAGAGGGAATTTGACAGTGAATTTCTCTCTGTATAGTGCTGGTTAATTTCAAGAATTCATGGAATGTTGGGAGATGACAACATGTTAACTTTAAAAGTTGCTTTAACCATGTGACTATGTTGATTTATTTTCACTTGCTTTTTTTATTGGGTGAGAGGTGGTCTTTAACCAGAGCCACAAATAAATCATTCAAGTCAGATGGGTTCTCTGCTGTGTATCAATGACAGTTGTTGGCTAAAGTAATGGAAAGAAAGTGGTATATCTTCTGGCATCAGAGAGATAAGATTTGAAAACTATCTCTTCAACTATTTTGACAGCAAGTTATCCAGGTAGGCCCAATCTTTTGATATGTAAAGTAGAAAAATGAGAGAACTATTTCCACCTCAAATAGTCTTGGTCATTTATCAGATTCCATCTAAATTATGCTTTGTAGGAAACAAATACTTAATAAATGATCCTCATTGTTACTTCTGACCTTCAGCACATTAATTAACCAAATGTCCTCATCATTCTCTTGCACACTATATTTCCATCTATGTCCAACTTGGCTTCCACACAAAAGCATCTGAAGTGCTTAGCTCATATTTCTCAGCTTTCATCTCTGCCTATTTAATTACCAAACTAACTTTTTGTAGGCACAACCTCTATTAAAGAGATTGCATCTGACTATTTAATGGTCATTTTTTATTATAAATTACTCTATTGAAAATACCTTTAAAGTAACAAATGGGCAACATGTAGTGTTTTAGTAGCATATTTTATAATAATAGTAAAATTGGGACCAGGGAGGTGGCGCTAGAGGTAAGGTGTCTGCCTTGTAAGTGCTAGCCAAGGAAGGACCACGGTTCGATCCCCCGGCGTCCCATATGGTCCCCCCAAGGTTGGGGCGATCTCTGAGCACTTAGCCAGGAGTAACCCCTGAGCATCAAACGAGTGTGGTCCGAAAAACCAAAAAAAAAAAAGATCAATAGTAAAATTTATATAACTTAGCAAGGAATATCTGTCCAACACTTGATGGTTTGAAATGTTTTATGCTAGGGCCCAGAGAATGCATAAAGCACTTGCTTAGCACATGGAATTCGGGGTTCCATCCCCAGTACCACATATAGTTCTCCAACCACTTCCTGGAGTGATATCTGAACACAGAACCAGGAGTAAGTCTGAGCACTGCCTATATGACCCACAAACTTAGATACATATTTTATACAAGTTTTTTAGCTTTAATTTAAGGTGATAATACATCTATTTTATAAATTAAAACTGAAACCTAGGAAAATTATAACATGGCATTGTGATACAGAGCTTATGTTTTGAGGCATGAGGCTGTGTGCTCAAGGAGAAAGAAGGAAGTAAGGAAGAAAGAAAGTAAAGGGAAGGCAGAATAGAAGCACATGTTTTGATATATGAGGCAGTGAGTTAAATGCTAAGAGGGAGGGAAGAAAAAGAAGAAAAGGAAGGAAGGGAAGAAGGGAGGGAGGGAGGGAAGGAGAGAGGAAGGAAGGAATGGAAAGAGGGAGTGAGGGAGAGAGGGAGGGAGGAGCGAGGGAAAGAGGGAGGGATGGAGGGAGGAAGGAAGGGAAGGAGGGAGGAAGTGAAGGAGAGAAGAAGGAAGGGAGGGAAGGAGAAGGGAGGAGGGGAGAGAAGGAGGGAGGGAGGAATGGAGGAAGGACAAAATAAGTAACTGACTCAGGTATCCTTGTTAGTAATTAGTTACAAGAGCAGGGTTTTCTAGTGCCAGAAACCAGTACACCTTAAATTATAAAGAAAATGAATCCTTATTAATATTATTAATACTGTATAATAATTAAGTAGTGTTATTGTTTATGGTTTACTCATATAGTGTTACTGTACCATACCCACTACCAAATGCCAGTATCCCAGCACTTTAGTCTAGGCCTTTTGTCTTCCTCTTCTACTACTCCCTCCTTTTTCCCAAATGGGAACTTTGGTACTTTCAGTTCTTTTATGAAGGTCTAAGGCCTTGTTTAATGAGAAAAAATAAGAATAAAAACATGGGAAAAGGAGTAATGGTAATACCCTAAAAAGAAACATAATGAGCAAAGATAAACTTTATTCTCTTTCTTTTATAGTTGTCAATTTATGCACTCACACCTAAATTTTATACATACTTAATATTTTTGTTAGATACAGGGCTATTGCTTTGTCTAATTTTCTCTACTACTAACATTTATTTGTTTTATAACAAAGTGCCAAATGTATATCTAGATTGAAAATGTACTGATATTCATTTGGAGCAATTATCTAATCTGCCTAAAATCCAACCAAGGAAAGAAAGAAAGCATTTGATCATTAGGAGAAGCGCTTAAGAAAATGGAGTACTGGCTCTGTTTCTCTCAGAGTTCTTAAGCAACTATTCTCATCTTTAAAGTCTAACGCATATTAGTTATGTGTTTATTCTTTATGTGCTGTTATTGTTTTGGTTTTATTTTTGCTCCTATTTGATATTGTGTGGAGGAAGGGATATATGTTAAACTGAGTTCTCTATGTTACATACATTATTTTTTTAAACTTGATGTTCAATTTTAACCATTATTAAAGACTTTTAACAATCATTTAACAATATTTAACAATTATTAAAAATCCTGAATTTTACCTTGGAAAAGTCTGTGTTCTCTCATCCTCTTATGAATCTGTCTTTTACACACACACACTCTCTCTCTCCTCACATTTCTCTAAGTAAATTTCTTTAAGTAAAACAATTTACTTAACAAAAATTTGTAAAGAATTGTTTTTTGTTTGTTTTGTGCCATCCTTAGCTACGTTCTAAAGATTTACTTCTTGCTGTGTTTGTGAATAACTCTTAAAGGAGCTTGTAATATCATCTATGGATTGTGTGCATAGATGGAATTATAAAAAAGAAAATAATTTATAAGTGCCTAACATAAATGCCTATAAACATTTACTTAAATGAAAATATCACAACCACATTATGACACATACTGAACTAGTTTACTTGCATATATAAGTACAGGGTTTTTCATCAAATATATATATATATATCTGCACATATTTATCACTATTTCTATTAGACGATGCTGATAATTCAAAGTAACTTTCTTTGAGTAGAATATATTAGTTTTATATATACAAATTAATTTCTTTTAAGTATATGCCATGTAAATTAGTATTTAAAAGAGCAAATATGATGAGTGGTTTGAACTAACCATCAAGATCCTGGACTTTCAGGGCAGATAAGCCAGAGCTTGAATTAAGTCTCTTGTTGACAATCATTTGTCACTAACGACGACTTGGTATCAGCCTGTCCAAAGGGTGAATGTGATTGATGAAAAACATATAATATTTAAAAACTTGTTACTCTACTGGTACTCATTAGTTTTGAAACATTTTTCACTTGCAATTATACTATCATCTCTCTGTCTATCTATCTATATTTAGAGCCTATTTCTACTGTCATGTGGGAATTCGGACACCCTGAAAAGTTGTGTGGCAGTTACTTTTTTGGATGGTACAATATTAAGAATTATTTGAGATAAAGCATCTAAAAAGTTTGAATACTACCTTGCACATACTTTATATTGAATAAATATGTTACAACTGTTAGCATCTATCACTGCTATCAACTTACACAACTGGGTTGATAACCTTTGGTAACCTCTTGGTAACCTTTGTAAGAAATTTTTCAAAAAGAAATTTTTCAAAATGAAATTTTTCAAATTTTTCAAATGCTTGTTTAAATATTTTGTATTATTAAACTGAGAAGTTTTTAAATATGTAAGAATGTCATAATATTTGTGATGTTAAAGTGATGAAAACATTTTAGCCTATAGATTTTATTAGCAACAAACTTACAAATGGGCTACCATTTTATTTTTCACTTTCTGTTCATAATCAATTTTGATGACATCCAGGACATCTGTGACAGATTCCTTTGTGGGTTTTATTGGTTTGAATGATGTGTTGCTTATTTGTAAATAATGAATTATTATATTATTTGACTTGAAGCCTAAATGTTATTGAAGTGAAAAATAAAAGAATAAAATAAAACTATTACCTAAGCTAAAGACATATGACATATATGACATATATGACATATGTTCCAATTAAGCCTAGGTGTACTACTGGAAGAAATGATACTTACACTAAGCTTATGAATTTGAAATTTGTTCTTTCTCAGATTATGGGGTAGGAGAAATATATATGTTGGAGTGAGAATCATGTTCAATTCCTAGCACTATCTGGTACCCCAAGAACTTCCTCCAAGGAACAACCTTGGAATGATGAGTGAAAGTTGCCCCTGAACGCTGTTGGTATGGCTGGTTTTTATATTTTATTTTTTAAAGTATTGATTTTTTTTTCATGTGGTAATAAGGAGTGGAGGAGCTAGTGTTTTAACTAATGAGGGATTTTCTTTCTTTCTTTTTTTTTTTTTTTTTTGCTTGTTTTTGAGCCACACCCAGTGACTGTTAGGGATTACTCCTGGCAGACTCAGGGGACCCTTTTGGATGTAGGGGGATCGATCCAGATCCATCCTGGGTCAGTCATGTGCAAGGCAAACACCCTACCACTGTGCTATTGCTCCAGCCCCATTAAGTATTTTACTTCATAAAAATCTTAAAACTGTTTATTCATGCCATCTCCCACCTTTTGCCTGAGTTTGGGAAATATAAATAGAACTTTTATTTACAATACTATTTAAGATATAATCTGCTTCACTCCCCCCAAATTTCTAATTTATCTTTGCATTTGGTAGCTCAGTTTTAAAAGTGTGTTTTATGTAGTTTTTTTATCCCCAGTCTAATCAAATTTTAATTTGCTTCATACAAAACTATTGACATGATGTACTCCAATATAACCTAGGAAGCTGACAAAGATATGTTTATTTAACAGAATAACTTTATATCAACATAAATTGTGGATTATATGTTTACTATCTTTTTTGTTTGTTTGTTTTGGGGCCACACCCATTAATGCTGACTATGCACTCAGGGTCCTGGCTATGCACTCAGAAATCGTTCCTGGCTTGGGGGACTATATAGGACACTGGGGATCAAACCAAGGTCCGTCCTAGGTTAGTTGCGTGTAAGGTAAACACACTACAGCTTCGTTATTACTCTGGCCCCTAAGCTTACTATCTTAAGCAGAATAACTTCATGTCAACATAAACTGTCAAAGATATGTGTTACCTATGTTAACAAAATAACTTTAAAGCTCAGGTTATAATTGCTATGGACTTGGGAAAGACTACTTGACTTGTGAGAGGAGGCGAAGTGGATCACTGGCTTATTTTGGAATAAAACTATGACCAAAGTATACTGATAACTCTGAATAAGAACGGTATAATGTGGTAGATCTAGGAATATGACAATACCAAAGAGCACTCATAAACACATCAATTTCATCACTACTTTTTTTTTATTTGTAGAAGAATAACTCCTCAGAGTAGTGGAGTAATTTCTTATGACAGTGTTCTCACTGAACTTTAAAGTCTGTGAGAAGTGAATCATGGTTTCCTGTGTATATTCTCAGCCCCTCTCTCAGAAATAGCTGAAAGAATTCCCCAAAGAGAGAGATTTTTTTTTCACTCTTCAGGGAATGACAGATTTCTTCAAAGAAGTTTTATCTTGGAGGAAACACAAGGCTTGGTCTATAGCCAAGATTTAATTCTCCTGGCCTCTCTGGCTGCCTCCTCTTGTTCTCCCTTGATACTCACTGAGAACTTTCCTTGGTACCAGTGTAAGGACAACCTGCCTGGTTTACTTCATGTAATCTTTCTCTTTCCGGTTCTCCCATGATTTCTGGAGATTCTATCTTCTCTAGTTCATGTTGATGATCATTGAAGGAAAAGTCCTCAAATGCTAGTGCATCCATCCGTAGATTATTAATCACATAAACTACAATGCATTTGACTGAGATTCAGGATTTCTTCAGGCGGAGACAATGGAAATATTCTGAAATTTCTTCCACTTATTTGTTAAGTAGAAATTTCTATATACACCAAACCCTAGAATGATTTAAGCACATCTCATCTTTAACATTTCATCTGAGGAACTGCTGAAGTGTCTCCTACTTGACATTGCTAAAGCTTCCTGATATGAATTTTAGGCAACAAACACTCAATTTCTTGATTGATTTTGGATACGTTAGATGAACATATGTCATAATTACACAAAATGCTTCTTTTATTTCTATCCTCTGTGTGTTGATAATTTGAAATTCATTACTTTTATTACACTTTCCTAAAATTATTTAGGATATTTGAATTAAAATAAGGACAGACAAGTCAAGAAAAATTTAAATTAGTTTTTAGAACTAAGCACTACCAGCAGCAACAACAAAGATATTTATTGTATAATATTTAAACCCAGGACTGATAAATTTATCCATGTAACTCTAAATACAGCATTTTTAAAGACATGTTTAACAAAGGTTTGGAATTTATTTCCCCAAATATGTACTCAGATGTATAACTTTTCCTAAGACAAGCTTTTCTACAAGGTCTGATTTTCTTAAATTGCCTGTACCAAAATGATGCTGTTATTTTGGAATGTTGATGTGGTAGGAAACTTCTACTTAAGTCTCTAAAAAGTAGGCCATGATTACATATCATAAAAATAGATATAAAACGTGGCTTTGGCCTTTTGAGGCCAGAGAACCTTGCCACGAGCATGTTTAATCACATGTCCGTACATCCAAATGATGTCATTTTTCAAATGACAGGTATTTCAATCATTGGAGATGCAAAGTGAGACTCAATGAATGAATTAATAGATACCTTGTAATCAAACCATTGTCATGTTAGTTAACTAAAAATTAAGTATCATGTTTTATTTTATTCAAAATCTTCAGAATATTTTATTCAAAATATTACTGCTAGAGATGTCATTTTTATTCCTGTAGTTCTCTAATTTAATTTACTAAACTGTTTCTCCAGATCCTAAAAGACAATAATTTAATTTTAAGTTGTATTTTTTTTATCAGTTTTAGGTACCAAGGTTAATGTTAAAAATTATGGTATTGATATACAAAATTATTGAACATTCCTACTAATAAGTGTCATAATCCATATTTTAAACACCTCATACCTATTTATATGTAATCTCTAGACCTATATTCCTTCTCTCTGACCCCTTTAACCTATTATTTGTTGATTGACACTTATAATTTTGGTGCATACTTGTATCTCCCTTATCATACCCATGTGTTTGGGAGCCTCCATTTTTATGTCTGTGTTACATCCAGCCAAACTTTTTGCTCCCTTATTCCCTCCCTTTTAAACCAAAGACTCTAGCATTCCATTGTACGTATATGTATATCTTTATTCATTTGCCTGTTGGTTGCATTTGTTGTTGTCTGTTGGTTGCTTCCATATCCTCACTGTTGTACTGAGTTGTAATAAATATATATCTTTTTGAATGAATCCTTTTGTGTTTTGGAAGTGGGAGATCTGGATTAAAAGAATGCTCAAGTTTTACTTTTTTGAGAAATCTACATACTATTTTCTATAAAAGTTGGTCCAGGTGACATTTTTCCCAACAGTGATAGAAGGTTCCTATTTTGCTGTACCCTCACCAACATGTTTTTAGTGTTTGAACATATGCTATTCTCATGAGAGTTGAGGTTGCATCACACAGTTTTGTTTTGTGTTTCCCTGGCACTAAGTGATAATTAGTACATTTTCATATTCTTATTGGACTCTATCTGTATGTCTCCTTCATGAAAGTGTTCATGTTTTTATCCCATGTTTGACTAGTTATTATAATTTTAACATTGCTCAGTTATTGAATTTTTTTTTTTGGTTTTGGGGATCACACCCAGCAGAGCTCAGGGGTTACTTATTCCTGCCTCTATGCTCAGAAATTACTTCTGTCAGGCCCGGGGATTATATGGGATGCCAGGATTCAAACCACTGTCCTTCTGTATGCAAAGCAAATGCCCTACCTCCATGTTATCTCTCTGGCCTCCTAAAGCAATTTTTTTGTTTTTTGTTTTTGGGTCACACCCAGCAGCACTCTGGGGTTACTCCTAGCTCTATGGTTCTGGAAGGCTTGGGGGACCGTATGGGATGGCGGGATTTGAACCATTGTCATTCTGCATGCAAGACAATCACCCTACCTCCATGCTATCTCTTTGCCCTCTATTGGATGTTTTATACTTACAAAGGTTTTAGGCATTAGTTTGTTATTTGAAGTATTATGAGTAAATATATTCATCTAGTCAATTGGGGAGGAGTCTTTCCATTTTAGCTAGAATTTCAAAGAGCACAGTTTTAAAATAACTTTGAGCATAAAGCCCTCATGTCTCATGAACTATCTAGTATTAAAAACCTCCAATCACTCTATATATTGTATTTGCATAATACTTTTACTTAATAGAGAACAATAAATATAACTCAGCTTCTCCCTAAATTTCTCCATAAACTAAGCATAAATTAAAATACATACTATGATTGTTACTCTTTGATTCCTATCCTAAAATATTTCTAAGGCACAGGACTTTAATTGGTTCTTTTTGGGTTAAATAGGTGATTTGTGAAAGTAAACATCATCTAGTTGCTTATCTTATGAAAGAGAGAAGAGGTTTTAAAGATGAAAAAATTATATTTGACAAAAAACTGTTTTATCACATCACTTTCTCTAATGTAGTAGGCTCCTCTTGGTAAAATTTAAAAGATCTTTTCTGCCAATTAGAAAAGATCAGAGAACTAGCTGAAGCACAGCTTCCAGCTTTCCAGCCTTGCAGCTTCGGTAATGCCACCCATCTGTTTTCTATAAGATAGTTGTTTTTCTTATTCAATTCGCCCTATGACATGTTTTCCTTGAGACCCATTTTTGGTTTGTGAATTCAAACAACTCACTAATTGACTATAAAGGCACAATAACATTCTGGGGGAGCTTTAATTTTTATATTGTCATCAGAATCAATCACTTTTCTTGTCTAAATTGGACTCTTTTTTTCCAGGGAGATTTACAATGAAAATAATAAGTGATCATAATGATTAAAAGACTATTTTAATTTCAGAATGTTTAGACATTTACAAAGTTTATTGTTTAGTGAGATTTAAAGTTTATAGTAATTCTTCCTTTGCAAGCAGAGGAGGGTTTTCCTAAGAAATGCTCAGGGAGGTCCTGGGCCCTCCCTTGTTGCCTATTACAGTTTGGGTTCAGTGGTGCAGTGGGCTTTTAGGACTACATCTGGTGGTCTTCAGAAGGCTTGGTGGACTGGGGGAGAACTCAGAACTTAGTGCAAGCCAGGCATACCCTTATGGTAATTTTCAGAAGTATACTTTCTCATGTGAAGATGTAGGGACCTGAACAATAGATAGCACAGTGGGTAGCTCTTTACCTTGCACTTAACCAATCTGGGGTTCAGTTCCTGGCATCCTGAATGGTCCCCAACCACTACAAGGAATGACCCCTGAGCACAGACTCAGGATTAACGCCTGCACAGTTGGGTTTAAAAAAGGATTCCATATAGATTTTATTTAAGAAAGTAAATATATGATCTACAATTGACTAAAAACAAAATAGTGCTGTAGGTAGGGTGCTTGCCTTGCCTCTGGTCAAACCAGTTTCAATTCTTGGAATGCTTCTAGTCCCATGAAAATTTCCAGAAGTGATACCTGAAGGCAGAGTGAACATGTTTAAGTGTGCTAAAACAACAACAAAAATGTCTATATAGAGGCAGGCAGGGGAGAGGGTAGGAGTGAGTGAGAGGAAAACTGGAGATACTTGTGGCAAGAAATGTGCACTTGTGAAAGGATGGGTGTTGAGCATTGTATGACTGAAACTCAACAACTTAGTAATATATCTCATAGTGATTATATAATTTATTAAGAGATAAATAAAAAAATTAAAATAAAAAACAAAACAACTAAATACCAAACAAGTTAAGGTCCCAAATAAACACAATAATATCAAGGAACAAGATTTTCTTAATGTTAGTTCTATTTCAAGAAAGCAATGTGTCATTCTTTTTGGAGATTCTTACTGTAATAACTACAATGTTGTTCCTAAATCTGGGATCAAAATACCAGAAATTTGAAGGTAAAGAATTACAATTTCAAATAAAATTGGAATCATAAGAGGCAGAGACCATGAATTGGCAACAACGATAAAAACTGCTCTGATGCAAAATCAAAAGAGCTATCGACTAATGAACAGTTTAACTTTTAAAAAATACTTTTTATTTTTAAAAATAATTAATAAATTTAAATATTTAAATAATCAAACAATTATTTAAATAATTAAATCAATGATAATTAAATATACATTATTTACAGATGCAAAAATATTGATGGAACTGATTTTGGGGAAAATTATTACACAAAGAACTAAAACATCAAAAAATATCATAAAAATATTTTGAAAACTTAAATGACTTCAAAAATAATACTCGGGGGCCGGAGAGATAGCATGGAGGTAAGGCTTTTGCCTTGCATGCAGAAAATCGGTGGTTCGAATTCTGGCAACCCATATGGTCCCCTGAGGCTGCCAGGAGCAATTTCTGAGCATAGAGCCCAGGAGTAACCCCTGAGCGCTGCCGGGTGTGACCCCCAAAATACAAAACAACACAAAACAAAACAAAAATAATACTCAAGTTTACCTCAATCTTATTGACTCAATGCCACCTACTATTTAAGAATTCAATTCACAAGATTGGATTATACTGATTGAAATACAAAGTAATATGTAATAATTAAAAAAGAGGTACAGTGGGTAGGTGTTTGCCTTGCATGTGGCTGATCTGGGTTTGATCTGTGGCATTCCTATAGTCCCCTGAGCCTGCCAGGAGTAATCCTTGAGCAACACTGTGTGTGGCCTCTGAACAAAAAATAAATAAAATAAAATAAAATAAAATAAAATAAAATACTATATAATGTTTGGAGACATAGACTTAAGGGACATGCTTTATATGTCACCAAACCAGATTCAAATCCCCAGTACCACAAATGGTTCCCTGAGCTAAGGTCACTCAAGTCAAGAGCCAGGAATAGCTCTTGATCATAGCCAGATATGCCCCTGCCTCAACCTGCAAAGTGCTATATAATTATGCTCAAGAACTTTCCTGCTGTGATTTTATTAAACACAGATGTATCACTGTGGATAGTCACTCAGGAGTTGTGGAATTAATACTGCAATGACCACCAGAATTAGAAGATGCTAAATTCAGAAAAAATTTCTTCTACTTCAAAGTCACCTCCCCTGTCCTACTCTTATCAATGCTTGGAACCCATGAATGCTGCTCTTATTCGTATTATGTTATTTATGTGGCAGACCAAAGATTGGCTTTTACAGATTTAACCTTAGTGCGTTGTGGAGATAAAAAGATTCTTTGACTTAGATTATAACCCTACATAAGTGAATTTTTGCCTGAGGAATGCAAAGGTGATCCTTAGTCTTTCCTCTTCATACTCCAAATTCCAATGAGTTTCCAGAACAAAATGTGAGCATAATTTGGCCTTGTATGTATGTTTAGATAGAACTGAGGCAGTCCAGTGGCATCTAGAAACATCTATGCCCTCATGAATAGGTGTATATTAATAACATATTGGTTTTTCAAAGCATCTTTTTGTAAGTTTGATTCTCCAAATAGCCTTGCAGAGGAAGAGGATGGGTACTGCAAGAGACCTAGAGGCCTAGGGGCTACTCCTGGTGACTTTCACCCTCAGACAGTTAGTTCCATGCTAGGACCCAAAGTTTCAGTGCAGCTTTGGCCCTGCTGAGGATCCAAAGAACTACCCTGGTGATTCTCTGGAGCCTCCAGCATTGTAGCTCATAGTGCTCAGGAAGTCATTTGGTGGCATCCTCAAAACTGCTGTTGGGTCCCAATTGCTGTAGTATATCTTGTCTCCAATACACCAATATTTTTGTTTTAGATGAAAACAATTGATGGTCTAAAAGTTGTCATTAGATAAACACTATAGAGCAACTATATATAAACTATACATGAACTATATAGGAACTATATATATGAGAACTATATATATGAATACTATTGGTAATCTATATCTCAGATACCCGAATATGTGGTTTCTTGCTTTCCTTCTTTTTCTTTGCTATCACTGCTTATCTTTCCATGTCTTCTTTCCCTTCTCTTAGTCTCTTCCAATAACTAAGTGGAACTGTATGCAGCTCTGGGAAAAATATGTGTCATTTTCTGTGTTCTGTTGACATATCACTCCCAGCAGAAAGGCTGGCAAAATGATCCAGTTCATCCATGGATGGTTTTCTAATATCTGACAAACATTTCTATCAAGGTGTTTGTTAGTAGTTAGTAGTTTGTTAGTAGGTAATTCTATTAATTGATTATCTGTCTTCTTCAATAGCTTTTTTCCTCACAGCTCTGGGAAAATGAATGAAACTTTTGTTCAACTTTTGTTCAGCATGGAAAATAAGATATAATCAGCATTCAATATTTATTGATAAAGAGTTTACTATCACTGTTTAGTATCCCTTGGTAAACTTACCTGGATATTTCTTTGTAGATTCCACTTCGTTATTTCATCTTGCTAACATAATTTTTTTTTATTTTTATTGAGATCAATGTGAATTACAAGTCTTTCACAGTTATATTTAAGGTACATAGTGACGGTGAATTAGGGCAATTCCCACCACCAGTGATAACCTCCCTCTGCCACTAATCCAAGCATGCATGTCATATCTCCACCGTTAGTCCTCTGGACTGCTAGTGTAACAGGTCCCTTTAGTGTATAGTTTGTTGTAATTTGGGTTTCTTGACTATTGTCATTAACTTTGAGTCGGGTATTTAAGTCTGACCATTTTTCATTTCCATTCAATGCTTATGAGACTTCTTTGTACCTGGTACCATCTACTTTTTTTTTTTTTTTGCCTTTTCTCAGTTTTTAGGAAGATATAGAAATATGATTCATGTTATATAATTCTGATTTTTTTTTTACTTTTTTTTTCTTTTTTTGGGTCACACCCAGCAGTGCTCAGGGGTTACTCCTGGCTCCAT
>PVKC010008331.1:0-28210 GCA_004027635.1 Crocidura indochinensis | reverse complement strand
TGAAGGGAAGCACTGTAACCACCACAGTCTCTCTCCGTCCCTTTGCATGTGTTTCTATTATAACTTTCTACTATGTATTTCCCTATAATGCTGTCAGCAAAAGCAGCATATCATTTAACACATTAATAGTAGTTTGATCTTGTTATTCACTTATGTACCAATCACAAATATGAGCAAATAATAACTAATGGTTGTACAACTGAGCTGAATGTTTCCTGGCACCATAAAAAGACCTTGGGATTTGGCAATGAGCATGTCCAGAGCCTGTAGTTGTTCCCGTGACAGTAAGCTTCAAGGGTGGAGAAACCCTGTATTTCTTAGACCAAGGGAATTCCCTTTCGAATTTCCCCAATACTTACTGTGTCTATGAAAAAACAAAGAATAAAAACAAATACAAAACACAAAACCTTGCCACAGCAGTCACTCTTCCTTTTTATTCTTTCTTGCTGTTTTATTGTTGTGTTTTTGTCATTGCTTGTTTTGTTTATTTTTTCTTCTTTTAAATTTTTATTTATAGCTTCTAGATTCACTCCTTCCATTTTTCTTTTTCTTTTTTCCCAACAGAACTAAAGAACTTAGATCATCCTGTTATGCCTCATAATTTGAGGAGATAAAAAGGTGGATGGAACCAGGAGCAAACAGTCACATGAACATTAATTGAGTGGAAATAAAAAAATGATCAGATCTAAATACCAAACCCAAAGTCAGCAACAACAGAATCAAGACACTCAATCTACAGAAAATTATATACAAAGGGGACCTGTTACATAGCAGTCCAGGGGGCAAAGTGGGAGGTATGAGATGCATGTTGGGTACAGGGGTGGAAGGAGGACAACATTAGAGGTGGGAATGGTCCTAATTCACTGTCACTATGTACCTTAAATATAACTGTGAGACTTGCAATTCACATTGGTTATAATTACTTATAATAAAAAACAATGACTAATGGTTATAAATATTATGTAGATGACTATATTTGGGTGTGTATATATGTATATATATGTAGAGTGCTAAGGGCACTACACACATATATAATTGCATTAATAGATTGAAGCAGTAAAGTAGTAGCTACATTTGTTTTGTTTTTTTGGGCCACGCCCTGTGATGTTCAGGGGTTACTCCTGGCTATGTGCTCATATGGGACTCCAGGGGATCGAACAAAGGTCCATGCTAGATCAGCTGCCGTATGCAAGGCAAACACCCTACCACTGTGCTATCGCTCTGGCCCCAACTTTTATCAGTAACATATAAATTTGCACTATTCATATGCTTCAACAGTCTATTAGGTTGTTGAGACTCAAAAATTGACAGTAAAAAATTGGTAGCAAAGTTGAAAACCACAAATCAGGTAAAAGGTTCACAGGGCTGGTCCATATACTGTGTACATGGAAGGCTTCTCCAGCACTTCCAGGAGTGATGGCCCAAAAATTAAAAGTAAAATTTAACTCATAAAAACCTATTATAAGAATTCTAAGATACATTATTACATACTTATATTCTAAAACCGTAACCACACAGGCAATTTCCTCATTTTGTAGGGACTTTCATTAGGCTTGGAATATAAATAGCATTTATTTAAAAGTAAGAACAAAACAATAGGAAATGTAATGATTTGCCTATCATGTATCAGTGTATGCCTATGTTATATCTTTTTTATTAATAAATTGATTGTTAGGTAAGCAGGTGACTGTAGATGTTCATAGTGGACAATAGGTTTATTTATTTAAAAAATGTTTAGGGGCTGGAGAGATAGCATGGAGGTAAGGCGTTTGCCTTGCATGCAGAAGGATGGTGGCTCGAATACTGGCATCCCATATGGTCCCTTGAGCCTACCAGGAGCTATTTCTGAGCATGGTGCCAGAAGTAACCCCTGAGCACTGCCTGGTGTGACCCAAAAAACAAAACAAAACAAAAATAAATGTTTAACTCCAATTTATTATTGTCTGCAATTTAAACAAACGGATTGAACAGAAATCAGAGATTTACCTGATTGAATGGGGTTTGGAAGGCTATAAAACACAATAAATGCATCTGACTTTCAAGTGGGCAACTTGTTCGCCTTCAATATTACATAATCACAATATGGAGCTACAAGTAGTGTGACACAAATAAAATGAAATCTGCTCCATTTTGGGTTTCAAAAAGGATGGCTTCTTTTTTAGAAGACGGTAAACAGCTGATCTGGGAGAGTTGAAGATTTAGTTGAGTCATCTCACTTGTGACACTTATTTTAAATGCAATCTGTTCTACTCAGAGGATTACTAACTTTGAAAACACAGGCCTGTTTGTGAGCCATTTCTTTGATCCATTTGTAGACATGTAGTTGAAGAGTTTCTAATGAGAAAAGTCCCATGTCTATTCTATCAACTTAAAGATCAAGTCATACATGTGAATAATTTTTGATAAAAGTAGTATTTGTTGGGCCTGAGCAGTGGTTCAAGAGGTAGGGTGTTTACCTTGCAAGCACTAACCTAGGACAGACTATGGTTTCATCTCCCTGAGTGTTGCATATGGTCTCCCAAGCCAGGAGCAATTTCTGAGCACATACACAGGAGTAACCCCTGAGCATCACTGGGTGTGGCTCAGTCACCAAGAAACAAAAAAAAATAGTATTTGTTTATTTCATACTATAAATTTTATTGGAGAGTATCTTCTAAAAACACGACACACGTTACTTTTCTCTGGGTTATTTCTCCTGCTCTCAGGAATGTCCTGCAATGATTAAATGTAGCTGTCTTTTTTTTTTTTTTTTGGTTTTTGGGTCACACCCGGCAGCGCTCAGGGGTTACTCCTGGCTCCATGCTCAGAAATCGCTCCTGGCAGGTACGGGGGACCATATGGGGCACCGAGATTCGAACCGATGACCTTTTTGCATGAAAGGCAAATGCCTTACCTCCACGCTATCTCCCAGGCCCCAATGTAGCTGTCTTTACCATGAATTGTGATCTTTATCTGACCATTTTCTCCCAAGTTCTATGACATGAGACCACTTATTTTGTAGTCTTGATTTCAGAGATCTCAACTATGTTTGTTCTGTCTCAGTTTTCAAAGATAGTTGAGTGGGAAAGAGATTTGAATAGTAGAGTATGCATATAGAATGTATATTATTTCATCCTGCCCATTATAAAAGATGCAGGTCTTCTAATGTTTTTTAACTTAAGTTGGACTATTTAGGCATGTAGTGTAAGTGGTTGGCTTTACTCTTTGTAATGCAAGTGCCTGACTTAAAGTTTGATGCCATATTATCTACTCTAAGTAGGGTAGCTAAAATAAACACATTTCTTACTGTGCAACTTGACAAAGAGCCAGGAGGCCTCCCTTCCTAAACTCCTCTCATCTACAACTACTAGTTGATTTAGAGTGCCATTTGGAGTTTGCCTGTGTGGGTAGTTTTTGTCTTTTTAAAAGCAATTTCCTTTATTACTTGATCTTCCCACTGTTGCATTTGAAATTTACCAAAAAAATTTGAATCTAGGAAACAAACACAGACATTCTAATTTCAACTCCACTAAAAGCAAGATGCAGACCCATGTTCTCTCTCTCTCTCTCTCTCTCTCTCTCTCTCTCCCTCTTTCTCCGTTTTACCCCTCTCCCTTGGATTTTCCTGTGGTACAGGTATGCTGTGTAATTCATTGAATTTTGTGAATAGTAAACCTTTACTTCTTTAGTGTTTCCTGATGATTATTGATTAAAGGCTTTTTGTAGTCATACTCAGAATGTCAAGAAAGATCTAGCTACAGACTTGGTTATCACTAGGCTGACACCAACACAAAATAAAGTGTCCTCTCTTTGTGTTACCATTACAATTTTTGGGAAAATGGACTCCTGTGGATTGTATTATTGCTTTTTTGGTCTGTTAGTCTGTTGTCTTCTATCAGCATCCATTGGCTGGTAGTGGCTTAACTGATGAATTGGAAAATAAGGTGACATATCATATCATTATAGTAACAGAGTTGTAGCTAAGGTTTTTTTTTTTATTATTTCTTTAATTTTTATTTTGTTTTTTGGGTTATACCTGGTAGTACTCAGGGGTTACTCCTGGCTCTATGCTCAGAAATTGCTCCTGGCAGGCTCGGGGGACAATGGGGATTCTGGGATTTGAACCACCAGCCTTCTGCATGCAAGGCAAATGCTTTCTGTTGTGCTATCTCTCCAACCCTTAAGACTTATTATTTTAAGCATTATGATACAGAATTAATTCATACTTTGGCTTTAACAAATACTTGTTGTAGCATATATTAGTTATCCTTCACTGAGAGCTGAGTTGTGTTGTACATTTGGAATAATACTAAGATGTGCTTTATTATGAAGCAGCATGTGCACTTATTCAGTGTTACAGTAGGGTAAAATTATACTTGCATAATATAATGCTTAGCTCTTCACAGCCATGACACCACATGTTTTGTCAAAAGTTGCCTCTTTGCTAAACTTTTTTAAACTCAAAAGAAAAAATAATCCAAAAAAGTTGTAATTACTTTGTACCATAAAGTTCCTTATATTGTTTTATTGTATTTCATACTCCCTAAATGTATTTTTCCTGGGGCATGTTTCTGAAGTGCTCATGCTTAATAAAAACACATTTATTTATATTTAAATGTGGTTATATTTTAACATTTGTGTAGTTTACAACTAATATTGCTTTAAACTCATGGGACAGTTCTCCTAAATTGTTAAAGTGGTGTTCTCCTAATCTAAACAATAATTTTAAATTATTTAGATGTTTTCATAATATATTCATTTTAAGTACAATTTTTTATTAAACACATGATTATTTAAATATCTATCCGACACTGTGGATTCAGTGACAACAGAACTTTAGAACAATTTTTTAACTTATATTTAGGTCTAAATAATATACTTTGAACTTAAAATTACCTGAAAATGCAAATTCAAAGCCATGTAACATTTTTCAATTATTCAAATTTAGTAGATTTCAGATAAGTGTCTGATATAACGGTAACAGTGACAAATATAATTTAGTTAATGAGTTATATCTGCCTTACGATTTTGTCTTTTGTTTCATATACTTGATCTTCTATAGATTGATGGTTATCAGGGACTGGTATTTTTTTTTTGTGTGTGCAGAAATGCAGGTTTACTATTGAGAATCAATTTGCTTTTTTTTGGGGGGGGGTCACACCTGGCAGTGCTCAGGGGTTGCTCCTGGCTCCATGCTCAGAAATTGCTCCTGGCAGGCACGGGGGACCATATGGGGTACCGGGATTCAAATCGATGACCTTTTGCATGAAAGGCAAACACCTTACCTCCAGGCCCCTCAATTTGCTTTGTTAATCACTGTTCTTAAGTTATTTCCCCACTGGTTCTTATTTTCTTATTTCTAGGCAGATAATTCCATACTTGTCTTACTTAAAAAAATACTTGATTCCTGTGTATGTGGGTATGTGTGTGTGTGTATGTGTGTGTGTGTGTGTGTGTGTGTGTGTGTGTGTGTGTGTGTGTGTTCTATAAGAGTCCTAGATAGAAGCTGGTGAGTGGAGAAGAGAAAAAGTAGAGAATTTGTAATGTTCTCCCTTATCTCACTCAGACTTAGGTAGTATCTCCAACAGGCACTGCCTTGTCTCACTTTAAGACTTCAGCTTCCTGTGGTTCCTACTTCTCCCCAGATAATCCTCACCATAGTTTTTTGATCCAACAAAGATCTTTGGAGGAACTTTAGAGATCTGTTAACAGATCCTTCTTGGCTAAAGTGCTATAATAGGAGTGGAGGTACATACAGGGACCCCTGAGCACTGTAGGAGTAACCCCTCAACTCCCTCTGGGAGGTCCTTCTCACTTGATAATCTCCTTCACTTGGTGTAACTTTAAAGCAACAGTGATGTCCTAGTGATGCTAATCTCTGTACATATATTAAGCACATAAATATAAATTAAACCACAGACTAGTTAACATAAGATTATCTGACACTTCAGCAGGAGACATTAGTATGTATGGGACGGGGAGAGGTCATTATCTGTCCCTTTATGACTAAATCTACACACAAATGCCCTTTATTTCATAAAACCAGACTTATTTTTCTTTTTCTTTTAGAATCTGACAGTCCAATTATATTCACTAACCACCTTGACTGCCCTGACTAGTCACAAGTTGTTCATTTTTGTAATTTCCTTTAGTGTACATTCCTTTTTTTTCACTTTGTACCCCTCCACTGCTGTTGACTTTTGTTACAGCTAGAATAACCTCTGATTACAACTACACTGTATAGCAATATAAAAACAAAATTAGCTGATTTTGTTATTGAATGCTCTGCAACATAAAATGAAAAGAATATGTGTTCAGAATTAAACTGGGCAATTTGTTTAAAGATTACGAACTAGTTCATTCTTTTTACTTCTACTTTCAAATTTGTATGATTAATAAATTACTTCCAACTTGAAAAAATGACAAGGAAATATTGCAAGTTTTTAAGTGTTATATTAGAGCAATGTATAACAAACTCATCCCAAGATTATTTTATTGTCTAGGGTTATAATTGACAAATTATAGCCACATGTGAAATCTACCCTAAGGCTTACTTGTTCTCTGAAACTGTAAATTGAATTTTAATTGTGGGTAGGAAGTACAAATACAGAAGTGACAAAGCTGAATGAAAATAAATAGATTCATCCTCAGAGAAAACTGTATTTCGGGCAATAGTTATTACTTATTCACTGGTCATGGGATCTAAACAAAAGGAATTGACTATAGCTACTTGAGGAAACATGCTTATTTCTTTTCAGGATATAACAATCCTGTATTTGCTGCATTGAAAACTTGCTGTGAACTGAAGTCAGTGTTTCTTTAGTCAACCTACTTTTCTATGAAGATTTCTAATTCATTTGAAGATCAGTCCCTGTCTTTCCAAAGCCCAGTCTTGAACTCTACCACCATTGGTGTACCAAGTGCGTGCTGATGTATGTTTTTTTCTTGATATATGTCTACATTCTTTCTTCATTGCACTGTGCTCTCTACCTTATGTTTAAGTGGTGTTGGTTTCTGTTACTGTATTCTCCAATAAATGATGACCTCTGCTCTCCCCCATGCACACTATTTTCTCCTGCTGATTTTATGCTAACTAGTCTATGGTTTTATATTCATGTATTTTATGAATAATAATTTTATTTTACTGTTTAAATAATCCAGTAACATCTTGTTGCCATTAATCTAGTTTTAAATGATTATATTATTATTGGGGTTTATTTTTAGGGCCACTTATGATAATACTGAGAACTTACTCCAGACTCTGTGCTCAGGGATTACTCTTGGTCTTTCCTGGTAGAGCTCAAGAAACCATATGTGGTACTTAGGATCAAACCTCGGTTGATTCTGTGCAAAGTAAGTTACATATTCACTGTTTTGTCTCTCAAGTCATGTTGATCTTTAATTGTACATTTTACACAAGAATTACTTTTCACTGTAAAAACATAAACTGTCAGCTTATTGTTCAGATGCTTCAATCTTTCTAGTGTGTGAGCTGATTTTTGAAGATTTGTTTTCAAAGATTTGAAAATCATTTGTGTTTTCTGCACCATTTAAGAAATGTTGATTCTTAAAACTCAAGTAATTGTGCAGTAATTATTAAACACATACTGATGTAAGTTTTATTTTTAACATTGACCAAGAAGTGTGCATGCATGTTTCAGGTCTCATTGTTATATTTCTATTATTTACAGAATAAGAAAAGATTCTTAACTTATACTTAGCCATTTTTTCAGTTTTAGATTTAGAAATTAATTGAGTTTAATAATTATGTAGTTTTATTTTTTTTTCTGAGTTTTTACTCTTGGTGAAAAACATTGAAGAGTCAATTTTAATAAGTAACTTATATTTGAAGAGACATAAATTGAAAATATTTTTAAGTGGATGCATGGGTCTATATGATACATAAAATGTTTTATTAATGTTATATGTAATGTTATTAATAAAATACATGGGATATTATATAAATTGCATGTAATGTTTATATAAACATGCATGTATTTTAAAGTTAAAAATTATAGATAATGATAATTTTTGCTCTTCCTTGATTTTATTTATTTATGTATTTTGGAGGGGCATAACCTGTGACAGTCAGGGATTACTCCTGGCTATGCACTCAGAAATCGCTCCTGGCTTGAGGAGAGTATGGGACCATATAGGATGCTGGGGATCTAACCACAGTCCATCTTGGATCAGCTATGTGCAAGACAAAACACCCTACCGTGTGCCATTGCTCCAGCCCCTCTTCCTTGATTTTAAACAATAAATATAAAACCTACTTTTGTGAAAATTACTTTTATTTGACTTGAACCAGTTAGGACTCAAGGTTTGGCATTTCTAATCAATGTTTAGTATCATAGTTTATTTACTCTTTGTAAAAGACTGCTTCTAGCAAAAAAAAATTCTATAAAATAATCTATAGATTTGTTGGACAATACATAATGTTCTAAAAGCAAATCAAATGTTTGAGTAGATTTATATAAATTCAACACTTAAATCTCTTCAAGAGCTATTGGCTTTTAATAATAGAATTTTGCATGATTCTGTGAAAAGATTGTGATTATATATTATACAAACACTGCTTTGTATATTTTACTCTAAAATATATTTTCTAAATACTGTTTCTTTGTCTTTTCTATTTATAATTCACAAAGAATTTTTTAAAAATCGTCGTCATTGGGGCCAGAGCATTAGCATAGCAAGCAGGGTGTTTGCTTTGCATATGGCCAACCCAGGTTTGAGCCTGCCAGGAATGTGGCCAACTCCCCTCCTAAAATTTGTCATCATTGTTTTTTTATTCACTAAACACAAGTTATTCAAAACAAAATAGATCAAGAACAGTAATTCAATGGTTCCATGCACAAAATTTTTTTCTTTTTGTAGATAGTTAAAAAGAAGACACATAAATTAAAATTTTTATAAAATAATTTTTGCAAGAAAATATAATATGTCTACATTACAAAACTAAACACATTTATTTTTAACAGTCTTAAACAGATCCAGCTGTTGACTCTATCTAATATTTGGACATGATTATTGACACAATCAATGATTTAAATATTACAACTTATTTTCTTAAGTACACAAAAGATTCGAATGAGTATCAAAGCCAGGAAACCGAATCATGCATATAAAAAACTGATATCAAAATAATTATTTACAAAAGTACAAGTAAATTAAGTGATGTGAGCTATCTAGTAATAAAGTCATTTCCTAAGGTAAAGCATGTTGATTAAATATTTTTTCTCAGAGATATTCATACTAGCTTTAATTGATATAAGACAGAAATACTCACCAGGTAAACAATAACATGATTATACTTAAGTTTTCACCATGAAACACCCAAGTCTTATTTTTGAATCTTAAACAAAATAAGGAGAAATTTTCTGTCATTTTATAAGCAATGCCATGTATAAAGATGTTATTTTTCCACCTTTTGTTGTAGTTGGGAGCACATGAATATCAGCCCTTATATTACTAGAATGAATTTTGCATATGTATTTTATACTTAAATACACATTATAAATAATACTATAGATATTATGTAAAAATCCTTTGCAATGGCATGACTGAAGTAAATAGAGATCACTTAATATTCATTTTTTGATTCTTTCCATTAAAATAGAATGACAAATCTGACAAAACTATAAAAAGAATGTACAGCAAGTAACTCTTTATTCATATAATAATTGATTACTGCCATGACAGCATCACACCTTTTCCACATAGTTGTAAAAAGAGTTCACTTTAAATTAATTGGTATCACCATGAAATAAATTACATGACTGTGCAGTTGGGAAGCAAATCAGGTTCATATTAGATATAATTGGGGTGAAAGTGTTATATGGGACAGTGTGGGTGAAAGTTAGAGATAGAATTTTTGCAGAGGAAATATATGCTTGAAGCTTAGTGATTCTGAGACCCAATTTTGTGTAGCTGCTTTTAAAGGAAATTTTATTTTAGAATGGTCTCTTTCATTTTCAACAACATTCATGCTCATTTCTTTTATTAAAAACGAGTTCATATAATGCTAAAATTAGCTGATTTAGCTTTATTTAGACAAAAAGATTAATTACATCAAAGTTTAAGTCCAGGATAATTGACTAAAACTTCTCTTAAAGTCTCAGGAAGAAGTCAAAATTAATCTTCAATTTATAGATCAAAATTTCCATACTAATTAAAAGGCAAGAATGATACAAGGTTTATTAGCAAATATACTGAAGATAAATGAATTTTCTCTGCCATTAAGCCAAGTTGTGCTCTCATCATACTGGGGAGCTATTGAGATAGTATAAATTAGTAAGGTGCTGTCCGAGGATACAGATGACCTGGGTTCGAGCCTACGCACCTTCGTTCCCTACTTTGTTTCCTCAGTGTGATCCTTGAACACAGACACGGGAGTAAGCACTGAGCACAGCCAGTCGTGACCCATAACTCCCCCAATAGCTTGAATATACATACAGTACTTATAGATCTTATAAAATAAAAAAACTCTAAAGAAAAATAAACAAGGTGAATAGAATTATTTCAACAGACTTAAAACGTTTGGGAAGATATTTTAAGACTAGCTTTTGTTTGTGACACCAAATGATTTGAGGTGTGTGTGTGTGTGTGTGTGTGTGTGTGTTTTTGTCCTTATTGGGGGCCACACCCAGTGATGCTCAGGGGTTATTCTTAGCTATGCCCTCAGAAATCACTCCTGGCTTGGGGGACCATATGGGATGCAGGGGGATAGAACCGCAGTTAGCATGTGCAAAGCAAACGCTTCACTGCTTGCGCCACTCCTCTGGCCCCTGATTTGAGATTTTTATAATAATAATATTTTTAAATCTACTATCTATATTTTCTTGATTCCATTTCAAGGTTAAAGTGAGTATCTTTTAAGAATATAGGAAACTGTGTTATGCAAATTGAAATAATAATTATTATTGATAAAGTTTAACTATGGCATTCAAATAAGTTCTAAAGAATTTTACATCAATTTGTGGATTTTAACTCTACAACGGAACACTAGAGAAGCTAAGATACATAAGATACATCATTTAATTACTTTAGGTTTAATGTAATGAAGAGCCAACAAATTGATTTTAAAATAAACTCTGTAGGAACAGTAAGAAAATGAAAAAAAAATTGTGTGGAAAAACCTAAAAACTTGAAGTCACATCCATATTTGGATTCTATCTATATTCATACCTATACCGATCTTGTAATCTTATTGCTTTACTTAGTTTTTACTTAGATATAAGCACATCATTTCTACCAATTGATATAAATATTGTTACAAAATGGTATAACACATCATATATTTAAATGCATTATTTTAATATTAATATTCTTACTCATGTTTTGCTGTCATCCTTTTTTACTTGAAAACCCTATCCATGAAATCATTCATCAATGATAAATGATGAAACAACATAGCATATGGAAGGAAACCAATATAAATGTGAAATGTAGACATCTGGTGTTTTACTAAAAATCTTCACTTCTAAATATTCCTCAAACTTGAAATTGTTTTTATTTACCAAAGCCACAGCTTCTTTCTCCTCCCTACTCTATTAAGTTAAAGAGCCTAGAACAGGGACCCTTAATTTTTTTAAACAGGGGGCCAGTTCACTGTCCTTCAGAACATTGGAGGGCTGGACTATAGTTAAAAAAAACTATGCATACCACGTACATCTTATTTTGAAGTTAAAAATGGAATCAAATATAATATTTAAAATGAAGGAAAAGAAAAATTAAATCAACTAATTTACCAGGATTTTAATAGGAACCATGGACCTGCTTTTGGTGGGCGGTAGCTTGAGGACTCCTGTGTAGAATAACTTGGGCTGAGGAATGAGTTGATGGGTAGTTCTTACTATAATGGATCTTTGGTAGGAATCTCTGAAACATTCAATGTTTCTGTCATTTAGCACCTATAATATATATTAGCAGGAATGTATTTTGTGATTTTCTCTGCAGCATTTAAGAGGCCCTGAATGGTGTCATTGAATATGAACATGATAATAAAAAGGAAGCAGCAGATTTTATGAAAGGATAATCCACATTTGCACTAAACAAAAGTAAACAGTGCCTGGGTAGTTGAGACTTGATAATAACTTACATTCTCAGTTCTTAGCAAAGATCTACCTGGAGAGGTGATGGGATGACTGAGGAGATTGGCCACCCAGGAAAAACAAAAGCAGAAACAAAAAACACTTCATGCCAAATGATGCTCAAAAATTTCTCCTTGGGGCTGGAGCAGTAGCAGAAGGCGGAAGGCATCTGTCTTGCGCCTAGGACGTACTGTGTTTCCATCCCCCGGCATCCCATATGGTCCCCCAAGTCAGGAGACATTTCTGAGCACATAGCCAGGAGTAACCCCTGAGTGTCACCAGGTGTGGCCCAAGAGGCAAAAAAAATTTTTTTTTTCTCCTAGCTCTGCACTTAGGAATTTCTCCTGGTGGTCTCAGGGACCCATATGCAATGCCAGAATGGAACCTGGATCTTTACATTCCTTACCTGTTGCAAATACCAGCTGTGAAAATTTAGGAAATAACTGAGATCTAGGGCTATTTTCTATAAGGAAAAGAGTGATTTTAATTTCTGAGGATTTTTTTATATATATTCTAAAGTTCTTTTGTCTATGCAATAATTGAAACATTTTCTACTTAATTGGAAGCTAAGTCTGGACACTTCAAGATAAATGTTGAAAAGTATCTTACAATGGAAACATTGTACCGAACACTTCCCAAACATTTGGTAATAGTTTCCTTGAAAAAATTTGCAAATGTGCAGGGAGCCTTTCCTTTGCATATTTTTAAATGTTTGTTTTAGTATGACCAAGAGGAGACCAAAGTTTGTCTATCAAATGAATAGCTGTGGACACATAATATAAGTCATGCTATTTTTCTCCACTTTAAAATGTCTAAATAAACTACAATTAGAGATAAAACTAAATGAATCTATGCAAAAAGGAAGCTCTGCTGTATCATTATAGTTTATAAAGTCATATGTATATTTATAGAACCCCCAAATAAATGCATTTAAACATTTTCTTTGAGTTTTATAAACAACTTCTCATTTAAGATGAATTAAGAGCAGCTAGATCAATAAGATAGTAGCTAGGATTCTAGGGCCTTGCAAGAGGCTGATCCAGATTTGATCCCAGGCACCCCATATGGTCCATGAGCTCCACCAGGACTGAACCCTGAGCACAGTGACAGGAATGAATTCTGAGCACCTCTAGGTTTGGTGTCCTTAAATAAATAAAGTGATACAAAACTCCACAATTTGAGACAATGCTGTAATTATATTTTAATTTTATAAAAAAATACCTGTTGTGAAGTTGCTTTATATATATAGTTATCCGTGCTCCTTGTTTCTTTTCTTTTCTTTTTTTTTACTCTGATAGATTTACTAATTAAAATAAAGAACAGTTTCCCATGTTTGAGGTCTTTCCAATATATATTCTCCTATCTGATGCTTCTGATCAAATCACATGATTGATATATTTTCACCGATCCCAGCTATGCCCGTATGCACATACATGTTCACAATCCATACATATGCTTACATTCTTGCATTTTTCTACTTAATTTGAGGACTAACACAATCTTTATAGCTATTGTATTATCATATGGCAAATTTTAGTTAAAGGAAAAGTTGAATACACTAAATACTCAAGTTGTGTTTTGATTCAGAATTCTCTTTCTTTTTCCAAAAGTGAGGTTTTGAATAATGCAAATGGTATTTAAAATCTTGTATATGATGTTAAATATTCTCCCACTTGCAACGGGAAGATATACACTGCATTGAATTCATAATGTCATAACAATATTCTCTTATGTTTTAACATCATTTTTATAAACTCCCTTTTGTATTCACCCAGTAGAAGATTTTTAAATTATCTTATTCAATAAATAAATGATAACTAAGTGATTTAGCAATTTAGGTTTTCTGTATTTTTTAAAATGTTATTTTGTTGTAATAGAATGTTTTCTATATCTTAAAAATTAATATTACATTTGTATTTTAAAATTCAGCTTTGAAATATAGTGAATAGTTTTCCCAATAATATACTGCTTTTTTACCTTATTTACTTTCTTTATAAGAAAGGTAGCCACTTTTTATGATTTCCAACCTGTTTGTTATTTATCAGATTCTTATAAATCTCTGACTTTAGAAATCGAGGAAAAGAATCTTTGGCCATGAGACTATAGATTAGCTTCTGAGCCTCATCAAAACATTTGAGAGTTGGTGCCTGGATATTCTTTGATATGAGGTCCTTGGTACTGAAGTCAATGTTAATCTGTGGAAGCAAATTTGCATAGCATTAACTTAGTTTACCCTAGAATTCATGTTTTACACAGGTAGTGCATGCACTTTCTATTTGAATATTTTTAGACACAAAGTTAATATGATACAGCACAGCATAAAAGCCACATATTTATTCTTGGCAATAAAGATTCCAGGCTTGATTTACTTCTCCTAGATTCAGAGGGGTGGCCGCGGCAGAGGAGAGGTCAAATCTTATTTTGAGATATTTTGAAATTCAAATAAAAAAGCAAACAAGATACTTTATGATTCTGAACTTCTTTTCTACCAACATTGCTTTTTTCTGGTTTGTATTCTTTTTTGTTTTCCAAAATGCAAGCCAAAGACCCCCATCTTCTCTGACCCTTATAATTCCACAGAATATGCATATGGATATATGATTATGGATATAGTATAATATGGATATGTTTATGTTTATAGTCTTAGATCCTTACCACTCCCACATTTAAGAATTCTAGACAAAAGAGGAAAGATATTGACTATACTAGGACACGTGCATACACTTTCCAATATGCCAAATTCCCCTTATAAGGCACTGCCCAACTCTTTACATATTCCAAAAACATTCTAAGAAGCAAAAAATTTCATATTCAAGATGTGTAACATAAGCATATTTTTATAAAAAGTGAAAGATACTTAAATCTTACAATTAACAAACCACCAAAGGCAGGTGCTATATCTGTCCTAATTATCACTCTGTTTTCTTGGCATTTAGCAGAATATCTACCACATAGCAGATAATCAACAAATATTTGTTAGCTACAAATAAAATGTCTCTTGGAAAACTGGAGATTGTGAAAATAACATTTGGGTGTCTGTTAAAACGGGACAGTTTTGCCTTTTGAATGGACATTAAAAACCTTTATTCAGATCTTTTCTTGACTACTTAATATTATAATGATTAAAGTGAGTTCTATAATTTTCTTTAATCCTTGAGTTATAAAAGAGAATAATAATAGCTTTTTATATTCATTTTCAAGATTGTCTGAAATTAATATCAAAATATCTAAATGATGTTATTCAAGGAAGATCTACAACATTTTAAATTGGAAAAGTACCATCAAAATATCAAAACATTATGATTTGTTCATAAGCATTTTCTCTTTTTGGAGACTTAATCAGCTTAGCTTTTCTTCTGTTGAATATACTTTAAGGTCCTCCATCAAAGTTTCAGGTGAAGTGCTATCATGTCCTTGAAGAATCATTATCCTCTTCATGGGGAATATAGGTGAGTTGTAAACAGACTTGGGTACAGCTTTTAAATTTGTCTTCTAAAATTTACACGTTGGGTAAACTGGGGTGAATGATATTACCTCTAAGTTTTTCTATCCTCATAAAGCTAGTTGTGATTCAAATGGTAAGAAACAAAGCAAGATGATCCATGCATTCCTTAATCCTACAAATAATCTGGTGTCTGTTGGCACTAAATGATTTCAAAATTTAGGCAAAGATCACAGCAATGAAATAGTTTTATATTTAACTTGATTTATATTTACATTTGAAGAACTGGACTTAAACAAGCTTTGAAGAAACTGGGAAAGACATTTTGTGGTTTAAACAACCAGGACTGGAACATTGCTGGTGCAAGAAAGAGCTTGTTTTCTCTGAAAAGCCACACGATGGTCTGTCGTGAGTCTGAGAAAGTATATTCATCAGATGAATTTGGGAGAGGAAAAATAGTGGGCATTGGAGATGGTCTTAACATTATGGGATGTATCTGGAGGGAGTGGGTTGATAACAGGATTATAATCCAATTTAACTCCTTCAAAAGTGGAGTGGGAAAAAAAGTGGAGTGGAGTGAATGAAGGCTATTGTCAATATTGATGGTGTTATTAAACATCTAGTATAATCTGGTAGATAAATTTCATTCTATGTATGGGGAGTGTATAATGCAAGTTGGTTTTCCTTCACATTTTCACTTTTTTAAAAAAAGCTATGCTTTTAGTTCTTTCATGGCATCATTAAAAAGTTACTCTACTTGCTATTCCTGCCTCTTCCTTCCCTCACATGGTACATCTATTATTACACTCAAGTAGAAATTCAGTGCTCATTTCGTGAATGAAAGTAGGGCCAATGTGTCTTTGGTTCTTAGTATTGACTTCTTATCATTTAAACCCATTTTAACCAAATATCAACTCCCCATTTCTGCTTTTGAAAGGTCCAAAGCTCTGATTTTGACATCAGGCAAGGCTTTTAGGCTCATACCTTTCTTTCTTCTTTATGTGCCCGCCATTACACCAAGTAAAACCCCCGGATCCCTTCAAATTCCTTTCATTTTGTCACTCTGAACATATTTAGTGCCATTCCAAACCAGTCAGACAGAAGTCACTCTTTTCATCTAAGTCTTTCAATCTTTTATGCCTTTTGTGCTAAATTCAGGCAGTGTCTACCTTGTGCTGTTGACTTGTGGGTCTTTACTTTTCTGGCACTTTAAGTGATCATTTTTTCATATTCCCTAGACTTTATTTTCATGTTGTCCAGCTCTCTTATGCCTTGAAGAGTAAAGGACCCAATAAGCACATATTGCATGAAGAAAGCAAAACGAAATTCTCTTGGTATTTGTCAAAAGCTATGCTTACCTTTTAAAGAGAATGACTTCATTTCAACATAAAACCCATCATTCATATTATTTATTGAAATGTATTAAGCATGTACTTCTGACTTCTCCCTCTCATTTTTCTGATTTGTCTGTTTTCCTACCAAGGAACTGCCAACATCAGCAATTGATAGCTGAATGATGAGCAGATAGACTGTTCCCGGGAGATAATCAGTAGTCTTAGGAAAATGTGTCTTGGCAATTCAACTTAATGTCAGTGACAAAATATCACACCCACATGTTTATATAAATGTCATTATTTTTCTCTAAGTTGTTCAAGCTTGAAATATAGGAATCATCTCAGATACCTCTTTTTTTCCTGATAGCTTATATCAAGTCTACCTAGGCATATCTAGTCTATATAGAGGGAAAAGCCTTTTGTTTTAAATTTTTTCAGTGATCTTTCTCATTCAAAATCTTTTTAAATGCTTTATAACCTACTCTCTGCCTGAAACCATAGCTCTTAGGTCTTATCTGATACCTTTTCTTACAATTCCTTTCCCTTCTAAACCTGGTGAAGAGCATTGCTTAATCAATTTTGCCAAATTTCTGGTAATATCAATTATTTAGATTGATTATCAGAGACAGATTTTTCACTACAAAGGGATTAGTTCCTGACATGGAATGAATCCATCTTTTATCTTCAATTCTTACCTAGTTTTTGGTTTTTTATTGATTTATTTTTCTTTAATGCTTCACAAATATGAGAAGAAAAATATGCATTTCCAAATTATATACCATCTTCACTCTACCTATATATTTTGTTTAAACAAATCTATCCTCTCAAATATTTAAGTCATAAAATTATATATCAAATAATCTAAAGGAACAATTATTTTAATTGTTTTTAATAATAGTTAATGTCTTTAATATTAGTACTATAGCTAAATCTGTCTATTGCTACTTTATATCATACATCTATAGCTATAAAATAAAAAATTACTACTAACTTTCTTGTGAAAAACAAATTAGTTATTGAGTATTAGGAGTTTGTGCCAAGAACAATAAATATAAAGTTATTAACAATTTGGGGTTTGAATAACAAGAACAAGAAAAATTGTGCTTATATTTCTTTTCTTTATATAGTCTCTTTCTTTCCTGCCTGCCTCCTTCTTTTCTTCCTTCCTTCCTTCCTTCCTTCCTTCCTTCCTTCCTTCCTTCCTTCCTTCCTTCCTTCCTTCCTTCCTTCCTTCCTTCCTTCCTTCCTTTCTTGTTATTGTTTCTAGTTTCTTTTCTCCTGGTTATTGCTTGCCTTGGCGTCACACTGGCAATGATCAGGGTTATTCTTAGTTCTGTACTCAGGAATTACTCCTGCCAGGGATTGGAGAACCATATGTGATGCCAGGAATTGAACCCAGAATGGCTGCATGCATGGGAAGCACCCTACTTCCATAATAGTTTATCACTTGCAGAAAAACAACTAAGCTTCTCATTAAACAGCATGGTGAGAGAAATGAGATTTTACACTTATACTCAATATACTTATGTAATGACACTTTCCCTTTTTCATCATATTTGGGGAGAAGAAAAGAAATATTTTGGAAAGCTATGAAGATGCCAGATTATGTGGTATCTTGTAAAATTTGTTAAGGGAGTTTTTAAATAACATGAGAACAATGAGTTTTTCAAAAAAAAGCAATTGATATAAAGACATACTTGGAAAATAATTTATTGTTGTGCATGGGAAAAGAAAAGTTAGGAAAACACACTAGAAATTCAGTTGGGTAATGATGATAGAAAAGACTGGATAAAGTTATAAGAAATAAATGAAAGTACATAGATTTCAAAGGTATTACTTTTCATTGAGTATTTATGTGCCTCTTTGAGGGAAACAGTTTTTGTAGAAGTGGCTGAATTGGAAATATTCAGCAGCATGAGATGAGTGCTGATAAATTAGACAGGGGCTGTGAGTAGAATAGGTTTTACTACTTGCCATATAGTCACAGCTAACAGAACAGCATTGTAATATCTGTAATGAATGGTGAAAATTTAAAGCAGAAAATTATAACTTAGACTTGTATTTATTTAACCAACTGGGAAGAGATATGATAGAGTAGAAAAAATTACAAAATAAATAATGATTTCCCTTTCTTGTTTTTTTTTTTTAATGAGGTTGTGATTAAGGAGCACAAAAGAAATTGTTAAAAAGCAGTGATAAGGGAAGAGGCAGTTGAAAATAGTATTTCAATTAATTGGGCAATCAATTTTATTAAATGCTCCTTAGAAGTTGATTTCAGAAAGATAAAGGGGTTAATTCCGGTGTGCTTTGAATATAGGCTATCGAAATACATTACCTGTTCCTCTTGACTCCTTTGCTACATCAATAAAGTGCAGAGAGTCAAATGTGTGGTTTATTTTCTACACATTAGTTTCTTGGTATTTTTTGGGTCACACCCGGCAGTGCTCAGGGGTTACTCCTGGCTTCATGATCAGAAATTGCACCTGGCAGGCACGGGGGACCATATGGAGCACCGGGATTCAAACCGATGACCTTTTGCATGAAGGGCAAACGCCTTACCTCCATGCTATCTCCCAGGCCCCTACACATTAGTTTCTTGAACAGCATAATTTCTGAGAGAATATTTGCAAACTGCACTCCAACTTTTCACTCATTGAAAATTGAATTTGAGTTGGTTTCTATGGATAATACATGAATCAATTTCTCTCTCGAAAAGTTTAGTTGGACTGGACTACAGATGAGATTCAAAGAGGAAGCAAAAGCAGGTCTTTGCACCCATATGATCTTAAAGCACCTCCAATTAGGTGGACCTTAGCAGAGCAGCTTGAGCTTTGCTAAGCATATCATACTAGTAGGTTCAGAGCAAGGTTTGGAAAGCATATTGATTAATAAAATAAAGTTCTGACTCTATAATTTACTGATCTGAATAAACTCTTGTATTTTGATTTTGTGGTAGTCTTTAGTTGCAAGGACTCCAAGAAATTCAATATTTTATTTTCTTCTTTTTTTCAAAGGTCATGGATTCTCTTAGCTATGGGAGACCACTGCACTGCCAATCTTGGCAAACAAGTCATAGGGTATGGGATGACAGCCAAGATGTTATCACTGTTTAGAGGTTTTGAAATCCTGTCAGTTTTGAAAAGGCCTTGACACAGCTGACATTGGCAGCAAGGTATCACATTTCAATGGCTGCATTCTGAATGAGTCCTATAGTGGATTGTTTTTTTAAAGAAGCATTTGATTACAAAGATTTAGGATATTTTAATACGGGGTGGTTTTTATTCACCTCAGGTGTTCCCAGCCACCTTCCTCCTACTGTGTTAGCACTTTTCCATTCTTTTGGCTTTCCTCACAAGGTTTGAGCAACAAGACTGCATTTAAAGTCAACCTTTAACCTTTGGACTTTCTTGTGACCCTAAGCTGTGCTTTATATATTTATCACATAATTTGAATGAAAAGTTTTCCATGGTGCACTCCCATTCAAATCAGGTAGCCTTTCCTCCTTTAGAAAGGGTAATGGGCAGGAGCAGGCCATGAGATGCAGGGTGAGTGCCTGCATATGAAACCTTTATAAAATGGTAGCAATTCCCACCCCTTTCACAGCAGAGCTTAAAAATTACTATTCAAATGAAAGTCCCCTCTAATCATGTTTTTGGTTGCATAATTCTATTTAATCACCACTAACACCTATAGCATTACTTCATTTTGAGCAGCATTAAATGTAAACAAATCTCCTGGAATATATTCTCCAGGGTTGCTATTAAAGAGTCTAGCAATGCTTGTAGCATCTAGAAGAAATTCATCTTGGTATGTGCCCATGTCCTTGTGTTATTGGCTTTGGAGACAGAAATAATGACACAAGTTCGGAGGCAGAACTAAAACCTGAAATTGAGCAAGAAAAATGAAAGAGATCATAACCTGTGCAAACATAATGGGCAAAAGCACAATATATGCAGAATGCAAAATGTTGGTGTACGGAAGCAAAATGCTATTGTAGATGAAAGCAAAAACTATACGGTGCAGCTGAGAAAGAGGTTGACTTGTTTCTAGGCCCAAATTTAAGGTGCTTATCCATGAATTGTCACAGAGAGTTGTGGAATTTTGAAACAAAAAAAAGGTGAACATTTTTGTTTCTGAGTTCAATGCAGAAATCACTGTTTTTCAGCAGAACACTATGATGCTAAAATTGTCAGAAAACCACTCCTGTCTTTAATTTCCTCCTTCAATGCCATATTTGAACCTGAGCTTTATAGTTTAAGAGGTTGAGCAAAGAAGAAAGAACCGAGAAAAGGAATAAAGGTTTTAATAGAAAGGAAGATAGGCAGCATGTGACAGGATAATTTTATGCTTTTGCCTTTAGCATAAACATCAAGGGGCCCAAGCTATGTCATAGACATTTAAAAGCAAGTAGGAAATGCAGCCAATACATTTGATACCTAGAAGCCTGGGCAGGAGACCTTCTTTCTCATGATCTGTGAATTATAATAACTGCAGGGCTCAGCATTAGATGCCTACAGTTTTGTTCATTTTCTGTCTGTACAATGCGGTTGATTGTAATAGCTCCCTACCATAATGAGTGTGATGACTGAATGAGAATTCATGTGAAAGCTGAGGGTGTTTCTTAGGTCTCTGTGGCTCTGCTTTTCTTTCTTTGTCCTTTTCTACCTACCCTCTAGCTTCCTATCTCTCTCTCCCACTGTTGCTCTCTAGTCTTCCATTCTTTTCTAAAATAGTGTTTGATTTTAAGGATGAAATAAATAGGATGCAGAACTCGTGGCATCTGGAAATATGGTTTCTTCCTTTTATGCTCTGAGACACATAGTACTTGGTTTCTTTCATGAATGGACTTGCTTTCTGTACTCTCGTCATCTTTGCTAGACTAATCTTTCTCTCCCACACACTCACAATCAATGTTTTTCTGTATATAATCAATACTTGCTAATAATTTCTTTTGAGATACATATCAAGTGTATCTTATATATCCCTTTGCCATAGATGTTCCTATTCCATAACTATCAGGGTTTCTATATTTCTCAGTTGTCACTCCCATTAAAGATTATTGTCTTTTGGTTTAGTTTCATTTTGGTGGGCACAACTGGTGGTAATCAAGGGTTACTCCTGGCTCTGTGCTTAGAAATTAGTCCTGGCAGATTCACGGGACCATATGGGGTGCAAGGTATTGAATGGCTCAGCCACATGAAAGGCGAATGCCTTACCCTCTGTAGTATTGCTCTGGCCCATTATTATATTTTTTAAATTGGCAAATACATACCAAGATAGTTTTGTTTATTAAAAGGTTCGGTCTATTTTTGTTGTATCAGACTAATGTTTGCTGTATAATGGACACTCAACCAACACCCCCCCCCCAAATAGAACATTGACAAATAAGCAAAGCTCATTATATCTGTAGATGATTTTATAGGTAGGGACACTGTAGGCAAATAGGCACTGATATGACAAGGAAGTTTCAAAATAATGGCATTGTTGGGAAGTGGACATCAAAGTACAAAGAAAAATATAACTATAAAATAGATAATGAAAACAAACATTGCCATAATATGATGAAAGGCTTCTCCCTTGACTTTTTCCTTCAATAATTCACATATCTATTTCTTCACACAAGTTAGGTTAAAACTAACCTTACTAAAATGAAAGCTCTATCTCAATATCCTATGTCACTAGTAATCACTAAATTCTTTTTAGGTAGGTATAATACAGATAATTTTATCTTTGGTATTGGCATTTGGTTAGTTATGACTTGGTTAATCTTCCTAAGCATCTGGGACATCTTTGACTCATTTTCAGCAGCAAAGAATAGTAAACAAAATTTCTCTTGAAAAGTAAGGTGTTACAATATGCAATAAAGGGGATATTTAAACTATTTATTTATTATTTTAGCTTTTGGGGCCACACCTAGTGATTTAGAAGTTACTCCTGGCTTTGCACTCAGAAATCACTCCTGGAAGTGCTTAAGGAATTATATGGGGTGTTGCAAATCAAGCCTGGGTCAGCTGTGTGCTCTACTAACTGTACTATCACTTTAGCCCCTAAAATATTTATTTTTGAAAAGAATTTATAATGCTTCTTTATAATTATTTTCTCTAACAATATATTTAATTTAATAGTTTTATTGAAGAATTTCGTTCCACATTAATTTCCAATTTTTTTTCTAAGAAAAGAAGCAAAAAATGTACTTGCAATCCAATGGCATATTGAATTTGTATTTTTGCAGGGTGTACTTCAGGGCTATTTATTTCATTTGACTATGAGGACTAATTTTCAATACACTTTATATTGTGTAAGAAAATAGGAATATTGAATATAACCGACAGAGATTAGGTGCCAAAAATATTTGCTGAGAAAAAAATGTGCTGAATCAGCGAAAAACACAGGATCATTTAAACAACTTCTTCTGGGCTTTAAGGACATTTTACACATGAACTACAGGGATACTGTTTACTGTATTATTGGAATTGGAATTTTTAATTGGAAGGAGATCTATGAAGGTTGAATGTTGCTGTCATAGTGTATTTCACTCACCTCTTTAGGGGCATCAGCTTCAATGAATTCCGAATAAATCATCTTGGCTTTGGAAGCAATTTTTTCTACATTGTCTGTTTTTTTGAAGTCTTCACAGGCAAGCCAGAATTCAACATTTTCTTCACTAAACTCTGATTTTAGAAATGTTCTAAAAGCTTCTAGACCAGCTAGAAAATACATTAAAAAGTGTGTATATTATGTAGCAGCCCAGCAATAAATGGATAAAGAACATTGCATAATATGAACATTTTCGTATTTGATGGTCAAATGTTGGATCTCTAAATGTATCATAAAACATTTTCTACAGTTTTAAACTTGTTTTGGACTATTAACCCTAAATATAAATTATTTACAGCTACATTTCTAGATTTAGTTCTACTAATAAAGAAAACCTATAACTTTTTCTTTAAAAATCTAAAATGTGTAAGATTTGTGTTGAGGAGAAAGTCCTAATAGCAGTTACAGCCTTGAAAAATCCTTAAGATTTGCTATTTAGACCCATTGCATTAAACCATTCCATGGGTCAAAATTAACAATGTTATTCTAATTTTACAGTCAGACTATCTTTGCTTGTGTGCTAGTGAAGAAACTCAGTGTAATGCTAAGGAGTTAAGTTCTGTTGACTGGAAATCAATGTAAAGGGAGAGTGGCTATCATAAACTAATTTGTTTTGATTGACATAATTTTGGTCAGCTCTAATCTCTAAATCAAAAATTAATTGGTGAATTACTTGGTATAAATACTTCTCCTTTTTATTTTGTTGTAACTGACAATATTAATCCTTATGACCAAGTAAAGGACTTCTGCCCATAGTGGCATAAGTAAAATATAATACTTTCCATTCTTCCTCCTGTTCTTGTCCAACTTTACCAGTATATAGAATTTTTCTCCTCCTGCCAAGAATTTCTCTTAATCATGCATATGGGAGTCCTCTACCTTTCAAGCTTGTTTGCTTTAACTTTAAAAGTACATGGATTAAAAAAAATGGAATAGCAACAGATATTTGTAATTTAGAATTCTGTCCGAAATGCTTCTTCCTGTTATCTGAATTTCTATGAAATTTACACATTTTGTCCTTGCTCATGTCCATCATTAAAATCATTCTTTCCTCTACTTTCCCAAACAAAAGGTGCCTTGAAATAGTTTTTTTTTTAGTATAGGTCATGCTACTATACAGAACAAATCTTGCTAAATGTTTGAAGGCTAAACTTAGGTTAAGTTTGTGCCTTGAGTTGCTTAAAAAAATCATCATCAGGGCCGGAGTGACTGCGCAGCAGTAGAGCATTTGCCTTGCACAAGGCTGACCCAGGGCAGACAGCGGTTCGATCACCTGGTGTCCCATATGGTCCCCCAAGCCAGGAGCGATTTCTGAGCACATAGCCAGGAGTAACCCCTGAGAGTCACTAGGTGTATCTCCTCCGCCCCAAAAAAGATCATTATCAGATTCTCCAGTTGAGATGGCTAAGTTAGTGCCTTAAATTTATGCTATTGAGTTTTCCTGTGTGTACCTTCCAACAGCAGAGCCTACTTATATACAAGGCTGAGTATCTTTCTGAAGAGGAAAATATACATCAGAACTTTGGACACTCCGAAGGATTTGCCTTCCAAAGCATTGGAAGTTTTTCCTCCATCAGCCAGAGGGTTCCCCTTTGCATGAACTCAAAAGGAGTTTGTTCCTGACTGCATGCTCAGAAAGCTCATCCCAAAGCCCCAGAGTAGAGAAAAATGTTGACAGAGAACTAAGAAAAAGGAACATTAATTAGAGAGAGGAAAAAATGTGGAAAGCATATGGAAATGCAACCTTAATTGTTTTAGAGTTTGCTGCAAGAAGAAAGAAAAGTGAAGTTTAGTGAGGGAATAATCGAATGGGTCTTAATGCTCCAAAATTAAAGTGCCCAAAATGCTGGATTAAAAATAGATTTAACATTTTTTATCACTGGAAAAAGTTGAAATAACAAGTTATTGCAAAAGGTTATCAGGTACCAATTAAAATTCTCAGTAGAAATATGGTAGAGTGTGGATGTTATTAATATGTGAACTGAGCACTATAAAAATTCAATAAACTGCAATTCCTTGTTTTAGAAATACATTCAAGAAACTTCTATAACAGAAGTCTAGGTTATAAAAATCTTCCCTGTAATAGTCAATTAGAATTTTGCAAGAGTTTTGTCTAAACAATGATGAATTTGAAGAATTTATACAGAATTTATGCTATAATATTTTAAAAAGATTAAGTTTTACTTTAATAATACTGGAAGCATACTATAGACTCATGTCTGGCAACATTTTAATTGTGTGTGACATTAAGACATAGAAGCTCCTATGAAAATTATCTAAATGTATCCTAGAGAGTTGGGAAATATAAGAAATTATTAATTTCTCACATTTTTCAATAATAATGAAAGGTTACATTGAACTAACAATTATTGTTTTCTTCCCTCCACCACCACTTTGTTGAGGGCACAACTGAATAGAATTAGCAACTAAAACTAGAGCTAGTAGGCTTTATCTTGTACTATCTTATGAATTTATACTTCTTTATGTACAATTTCAATGTTCAAAAGATGTTCTGTGAGTAGGGAAATATGTCATGCAATTAATATCATGATAATGCAAATTATATAAATTATGTTAACTCCATCTAAGACCCAACCAGAGTGATGTAGACAACAATTTAGCTGTAGCTTGTGAAACATGCTCTAATACCATGCCAAGTGCACTGTGCAAAGTAGATCCTAAAATTGGAAGACAAATAATATGTTCAGTTGTTTCACTTTTTACAGCATTTCTTAAATAGCAAGCAATTTACATGATATTAAAAAATAAAAAGTAAACAGCAGTTCAGATGTACCAATGACATAATTGTTTTATGTAGGCATAAAATGGAAACTCTGGAGGTATGTCAGTGGACACAAATGGAAGTAACTTTCACTCTGTCCATCCCTTTGTTCTATGGTGCTGTTTCACAGAACTCCCTACTCAAAAATTCAGAGAGTAATTTCATCTAATTCAGTCTCCTGAATAAACAGCTTTAAAGAATATTCAATTTTATTGGGCTGGAGAACTAGTTCAGTGGGCTGTGAACATGCTTTGCATATAGAAGGACTGGGTATGATTCCCAGCATCAACTAGTTTTCTGAACACTTTTAGGAGTGATCAGCTTCCTAAGTTCACACTCGGATGATTCCAAAACCAAATTACAGAAAAAGAATTTATTCAAGGTCAAGACATAGTGCAGTGTGGGGAGGCACCTGCCTTGCATACAGCTAATCAATCCCCAGCACCCCATATGGTCTCCTGAGCAGCTCCAGGAGGGATTTGTAAGTGCAGAGCCAGGAATTAACCCTGAGCACCATTCAGTGTGACCCCAAATAAATTAACTCATTTTTTGTCAGTTTTTAAGTTTTCTGATACTCTCATTGTTACTTTTTGAATATAAAATAGAAGCACCATTTGGTTGATAGAGACAGAATTATATTTTACATATTTTTGATATATGTCTCCATAATGCCTTATCATTCATACGCAACAACTGCTACTAAATATGACTATTCATGAACAGAAAGTAAGTCCTAAATATTTTTGTGGTTTATTGCTCAATATACTTTCTGGGTTATTTTATTTGTAATTGTCAAAATCACTATATTGAGTTATCATATTTATTATAAATATATGTATCCACACATTTACATAATTATAACACATATGCATACAGCACATATTTCAATTATGATACCTACTTAGTAACACATTCATTTCAATTAATTTTTACTAAAAATAACTGCACTTAAATGATTACTTTGAAAACTTTACTTTTATTGGACAAAAGTTTACTTTACCAGTTTCAAACATTTTTTCCAGTAGTTTGTATGCTTTCAACTTGTACAAAAGGTAGTTTGTATGCATAATGAATATTTGTGAGTCTAAAGAAATGAAAATTTTCTCACTTTATATTAGAAATTATTTTACATGTTTTTATAATCTCATTTAAATTTTAATTCCATTTAAATTTTGAATCTGTATACATCTGTACAACTGCTGGAGATCTACAGTTCAAATACTGCTCAAACTCATACATTCACTGTTGACAACTTTCAGAATTTCGTATGTGGTTTTAATTGTTGTAATTTAAAACCCAATATTATTGGATTCTTACCTTGATTTGTTAAAAGTGTGTCCATATTTTCAGACCATGCCATTGCTTCTGTCACAGGTGACCTGTAGAAACAACATCTGCCCTTGACAATAGCATTGTGATCTTTTTCTTCCACAGCCTATAGTTAATTTTTAGCTATGTGTCCTTTTTAAATTTTGTTTTTCAAATGAGCTTTATATCATGAAGCCAAGCACTGAAGTCAGCAAGAATTATATACTGTTTTGCCTCAGGAGATAGCTATAGCAGCCAAATGTGAGATGCAATTTGAGATCTGAAAATAATTTATTAATCTAATTGACAGTGTTAATGACATTTATAAATTCTTGAATTCTAATATAAGCACTAAATAAATATTGCATTGCTTCTCTGTAGCAGTAGTGAATCTTCTCTCAACTAGACAGGTGTCAGATGATAATTTATATGGTATACTCTAGTTCATTCCTGAAAATTCAGCAGATAACCAAAATGACTGAACTCTTTATAAGTTTTCACAATGTAAATTAAATTTATAATTATCTGTTAAAATATTTTTATAGTTTTGATTAGAGAAATCTAGGATGTGGTGATAATGGACATGTTTATTTTTAAGAATAACATTTTATTTTTAAGAATAATATTTTATTTTTAAGAATAACATGTTTATTTTTACTTTAATAAGTCTTTA
>PVKC010008330.1:0-28255 GCA_004027635.1 Crocidura indochinensis | reverse complement strand
GAAAAGAACATTATCATTCCTGCTATGCAAGACCCACACGCTCCATAAATATTATTTAGCATCTTCATGGTACATTCTGTGTGCACTCGACTTTATAATCATTGCTATGGCTATTAGCATAAAAATGCTTTTCTCCAGTCTTTTTGTTCATGCTTTGGCTTGGAAATTTTATCCTTATTCATAGTTCAAGAACTTTGAAAACAAATAAGATGCTGCACAGAATAGGCAGCTTCAAGGTTGGTACCTAATTTGAATTTGGTAGCATAAAACAGAAGTTAAACAAGCATATGACCAAAGACTTAAGCAAAAATAATATTAAGTCATAGATATAAAAGTAAGTGTATTTAGTAAAATCATTAATTATAAACATTTAATAACTTTTTCTTAAGTTTAGCAACCCCGGAGGTTAGGGAAGAGGATATGGAAAGTAGGATGGGAATGGAGGTGGAGGGAGGACAATTTGGTGATGGGAGTTCCCCCGATTTTATGTTAATTTGTACCTAAAATATGATTGTCAACAATATATAAGCCAATATGATTAAAATAAAAATTATATATAATAGATATATATATAAAAGAATAATTACAAAACTAAACTTGTACTGTGAATTGTGTATAATTTGTATATAGAGGAAGAGAGAAATAGACACATAGGTATATATAATGTATGACTAGTTAGGCATGTTTTATTTGGTATATAAATTATACTTAGTATAAAATAACATAATATATCATATAATATAATTTTATATCTTGTATAATTATATAATACACACACTATATAAATGTAAATTAACTTACTACTTATATATCCTATATATTGTGAACATGTAAGGCAGCTATGTAATTTTTTTATTTAAATTCATTATATTTCCATATAAATTTAAAATAAATATATTGGGGAATGATAAAAAAGGTAAAAAAGGGAATAGAATGAAAAATGCATACAGACACCTTTGTAGATAACGATGAAATATAGACATCTGTTGAGAAATATAACAAAGATCAGGAAACAAATTGCCATAAAAGCCAAAGTACTCATAAGAGAAAACCAAGCTATTTCCTAGCAAAGATTTTCTTGATGTTGCAACTTGAGGGGACCTTTGTTGTGAATTATCAAAAAGATAGTTTAGGTGAAAACAGAGAACAATTATTATTAGCATATCAGTATATCTTGATTTATCATAATTGATGCATTATATCATACAACAATACATATTTCAAGGTTTAAAGGAGATAGTTCACTGAATATGGTGATTGACTAAAATATAGCTCACATGTGTTCCAAGTTCAGCACTTTCTATGGTCCCCTGAGACTTTCCAGGAATTGTATCTGAGCACAGAACCAGAAATAGCCATGAAAACTATCGAGTGTGACTGCAAAACTGAAAGAAAAATAGACAGAACCATAGAGCTAGGCATCTGACCAGAGGGGTTTAGATTCCTGACATACCCAGAGGAATCAGAAAATATGAAAATGCTGGTGTAATGACCTCTAAACCAAAATAAATAAAGGGAAAAGTAAGGGAAAGACATAATTCTAAAAAATTGAAATAAATAAATGTGTAGTTACAGAGGCACTATATTTTAAATCATAAATTAGGGGAGTATTTTGTTTTGTAATCTAACAAGTATGTGCTTAATTTTAGACAAGATATAGTGAAATAAGAAAAAGAAAACAAACTGGTTTTTAAAAAGTAAACATTTATACTTATGAAGAAGACAAATGGCTCAAAAATTTATGCTCAATATCATCAGTTGTTAGAAAATGCAAATAAAGTTGTCAGAGACACTGATCATATTGCCTAAAATGAGCTGAAAAGTACACAAACATCTTTAAATTAAAGCTTTGGAGTTTGATGGAGTGGAAGAGTGAGGAAAACACTAAATAAAAACAAGGTAAATATAACATCAATGATTTTCTTCTAAGAAACTAAAGCGCACCTTCAAAATATGTCAACTTGAATGAAGTCATGAAATTTCCCTATACATGGATGGACATAGAAACTATTATGCTGAGTGAAAAAGTCAGAGGAAGAGAGATAGACACAGAAGTCTCACTCATATATGGGATTTAAGAAAAATAAAAGACTGGGCCAGAGAGAGCAGAGCAGTAGGGCGTTTGCCTTGCACGCAACCAATCCAGGATGGACAGTGGTTAGAATTCTAACATCCTATATGATCCTCTCTGCCTGCCAGGAGTGATTTCTGAGTAGAGCCAGGAGGATCTCCTGAGTACTGCTGGGTGTGACACAAAAAAATCAAAAACAAACGAACAAAAGATATTATTGTAATAATACCCAGATAGATTAGAGGTGAGGGCTGGAAGGACTGGCCCATGATATGAAGCTTACCACAATGAGTGGTGTTTTCAGTAAGAGAAATAACTATATGACAATAATAGTGAGTGAGAGAAATAGAATGCCTGCTTTGAATACAGGCAGTGAGTGGGGAAGGAGGGATAAGGCAAGCATTGGTGATGGGAATGTTACATTGATGAAAGGGTGTGTTTTTTTTTTTGATAACTGAAACCCAGCTACAAACATGTTTGTAATAATGGCTCTTAAATAAAAATATTAATTTAAAATAGACAAAAAACCAAAATAATGTTAACTTGAAGATTTTATTTACTATCCAAATAATTCTCAACTTAAAAAAGTTATGGGATCACTGGGCAAAATTGGATGATTTCAAGAAGTATCTGGAAGTTCACATGCAAAACAAACATTTACACAATGAAATATTATGCAGCCATGAATAAAATGAAGTCATAAAATATGCTTATCAATAATGGATATGGAGATTATTATGCTGAGTGAAATGAGTCGTAGGGAAAGGGACAGTCATAGAATAATATCACTCATTTCTGAAATATAAGGAAAACAAGGACATTATGGTAATAATTTCCAGAGCAAATAGAGATGAGGGTCAGGATGACCAGCCCATTATAGGAAGCTTGCCATAAAGAGTGGAGAATGCATTTAGAGAAAGAAGGGTCAATTATGAGAATGATAGCTGGAAGTGATCTTCTGAACAAGAACTCAGTGCTGAAAGGGAATAAAGTGACATGCAAGACATTCCTTCTTAAACAATAGTACAATCCATAGTGTTGAAAAGGAGGAGAGAGAGAGAGAGAGAGAGAGAGAGAGAGAGAAAGAGAGAGAGAGAGAGAGAGAGAGAGAAGCAAAATTACTATTCCAGAGACAGGCAGAGAGGGAGTTAGAGAGAAGCAGGAGACAACAATGATGGGAAGGGTGCATTAGAGAAGGGTGGCCTACATTCTATGACTGAACACAGCCATGAACTATTTTGTAGCTATGGTGCTTAAATAAAACAATAAAAATGTTTTCTTTTAATTTCAGTTATCCTCTAAAATGTTTAATTTTTAGGCTGATAATTTTGCTGAGGCCATTTAGCAGACTAAACTGTATAAAACAGTGCATTTGTATCAAGTATACAGATTGGAGTATTGTCTATAAAACATGAAAATATGATTAGCAAAGCGTTTAAATGAGGAACACTACTTACATAGGCACTTCAGTCTACCATGGATCTTAGAGGCCTAAAATAGTGCAAGACATATTATTTCAAATTTAATTTTCAAAACTTGTGTGGATTCAAAACTAGCATCCACTAGCAACTATTTGGTCCATTACCCTCTACCTATATTTACTATTATTAATTTAAAAATGAACTCTTGTCTTACTACAAAGGTTTGTGTAAAAAATAGCTAAGGATACATACATAGCTCATAAATAATTTATATGTGTTTTCTGTTTAAAAATATTTTAACTATTATATAATGGAAAAGTAATTTAAAACATTAAAATAAAGTTTTAAGTTGGAATTCAATCAGATCAGTGGATTATAAGATGTAATATATATGTATATATAATGAAATACTACATAGCTGTAAATAATTATGCAATCACTCAATTTGTTGCAACATGGATGTAACTGGTCTATGTTAAATGAAGTAAGCCAGAAGAAGGATGTCACTTATATGTGATATTTAGAATAACTTCATAAATAAATGCAAATGATATAAATGGGGATTGTTGAGTAAACTCTTGACCCCAATATATAGTGAAGAGAAGGAATGAAACTGAGAAGAGGAGGAGGAGAAGGAAGAGGAAGAGGGAGAGGAGTATTACAAATGTGAAATAATGAGAACAAAGACCAAGGGGACTCAAGTGCATTGGTGGTGTTAAGAATGGACAGAAGTAAATATCCAAGCCACAGAGTCAACAATAATGAAATCATGAGACCCACACTTTAGAAACCAAAATAAAAAATGGTCTGTTATGATGGTAGGCAGAGTAGCGGGTTATGGACTGGGGTAGACTCTGGGATCACTGATGGAGGGAGGTTGACACTGATGGTGGAATTGGCATTAAAATATTGTAAATCCAAAACCCAATATAAATAAAATGTAAATCATAATGATTTAAATAAAATATTTTAAAAAACTTAAAATTTCCCTGTTGTTTTTATTAATATACAAAAAATCATTAAATTGTTTTTCAGGTTTTTTTTCCTCTCACTACCTAAAAATATTGTTTAATTGAAAAAGCTCAAAAGCATCTGGATTAAGTTGGCCTTAGAATAACCATTTCAGGACCTTGAAAAGCTTATAATTTTATGAGACTCAAAACTTAGGGGCTGGAGCATAACTCTCCCATGGATAGGATGCTTACCTTGCATGCAGGTGATATAAAGTTCAAATTTCCAACACACATCTGATCTCCCAAACACTTGCAGGAGTGATTCCTGAACACAAAGCCAGTAGTACTATGCTCTCAGTACCATAGGGAGTTACCATAATAAAATAAAACAAAATTTATTTAAAAATGGTAGGAAGTTTGCTTAATTAAAGACCAGGAAAATATAAGGGTGTCAGGTGGCGCTGGAGGTAAGGTGCCTGCGCTAATCTAGAATGGACCTCAGTTCGATCCCCCGGTTCCCCATATGGTCCCCCTTGCCTGCCAGGAGTGACTTCTGAGCGAATAGCCAGGAGTAACCCCTGAGCGTCACCAGGTGTGGCCCCAAAACAAACAAACCAAAAAGAAAAAACAGAAAACAAAAAAAGTAATAATAATATATACTTAAAGAAGTATGGGACTGGAGCTGTTGCGCAGTAGTAGGGCATTTATTTACTTTACGCTCTGCTGACCACGGTTCGATCCCCTGGAGTCCCATATGTTACCCCGAGCCAGGAGCAATTTCTGAGAGCTACGAGTAACCCCTGAGCACTGCCAGCTGTGACCCCAAAACCGAAAATCAAAAATAAATAGAGCAAAGACTAATTACTTCTCTTTATCATGATGCTCAAAGTTGTACTTCAAAGGAGATACATACAAATATCTGACATTTCTGTGTCATCTGAATAATACAAATATGGATAGTTCAGTTTTTTAGTCCATGCCAATTTTTTTGTGAAGAATCTTGTATACAGTGTGTAAATATTATAGCCAAAATACAGATATTATAACCAAAATACAAATACTTGATAAAAAGTCTATTTATATTGCTGCCTCTATTTTTGGGCAATATCTCAAATTAAAAAACATTCTACATTGAAAAAAAGTATTATTTAAAATATAGATAATCTTTGATACTTAGTGTAATTTTTGAGTTTCCATGAGCTTCCAGGATAATGCACACAAATGTTTAATATTAAAACTGTCCACAAATTTGAAAAACTAGAGTTATTGGAAAATACTTTATCATAGCTATTTCGAGACACCAGATTTTTGAGGGAGTTATAGAAGTATTTGAATCAACTCTTTATTTTATATCTCTTTATATGATAATTATATAATTTCACAGTTTTATTTTTAAATAGTGTATGCAGTGATTTGTTCTTGGAAATGGAATTGTATAATGATTTTGTTGTCAAGGAGATTTAGACTTTAATCTTATTCCATTTATTAAGTGGTCAAGAAACCTCTTAACATCTCAATATCTTGATCTAAATATGGATACTATGTCTAATTCTTAAAGCTTATGATGCCTTAAATTAAGGCATTTGAAGTTATTAAACATCCAACCACATAGTAAATAATCAATAATTTTATCTTTTCTTTAGAGTTATATTTAACACTTCAACAGTCTCACACAAATTAATGTGTTAATATTAGTTAATAAGAATAAACAAATTTTATGTAATTTATTGTACTAAGAAAAAAATTGATGGTCTTTTATCATTTGATCTCAATATAACATTATAAGATAATTGATAATTGTCCCTATTGATAGATAACAAAATTCATTACTTGTCAGATATATGTTGTTTATCAAGGGTAAGGACAATGTTTAATTTTGAGTTACAACCTGCAACATTATATAGATATCACATTTATAAATATACTACTCTAGCTATAGACAAAATAAAGTAAAATTAAAATTAATGTAAAAAGCGTTCTCAGGCTTGGCCATGGAAATTAAGAATACATAACACTTCAAACTCCAGTTTCTTCATCAATATCCAACCTGAAATATAAAATATTCAATTATTTAATAAGTATATACATATGTTATTATAAATTTATAAATGTATATGCAATAAACTTTAAATCATATTTTAATGAAACCATGAAAATATTCAACATTTATATCAAAATCCATGTTGAAATTTTTCTTTTCTATTTTCCTTCCATATAATTCATTTTCCTTTATCTTTCAAAAATGATCTCCATTACCATTTATGATCATTTGTCTGGTAGCAAATGCTCTGAACTTTTGTTTTCTGTACATTTTGTAATGGCCTTGGGTCCTCCCCAAATTCTTCTGTTGAAATCCTAAATCCAAGAAACTCAAAATTTTATTATATATGGAAATAGTGCTATAGATAAAATTCATTAAGATGAAGATAAAGAGGATTGTGAAATAGCACAGGTGTAATGCCTTAATATGATGATCACTCCTATTTGATACCTGCCAAAATATATGGTTCCCTGCTAGGACTGCTAGGAGTCATTACTTAGCACAGAGCCAGCAATAGTTCTGAGAACTTTAGAGTCTAGATCACTTCCCACTCCATCCAAACCAGAGATGAGATCATGCTGGAATAGAGTGGACCCCAGATCAGAATATGTTCTGTCTTTTTTGCATAAAATGTCATGTAAAAAGAGCCATAAACACAAAAGAACACTATATGAAGATTAAGATAAAAGTTGGGTGATTTATATAATCTAAGGAACACTGTAACTTCTATAATCTAATGAATGCTGAAAATTGTAAGAAAACTACCATATTTAACTAAAAGGCATGTAAGAGAGTTCCTTCATAGAGCTCTCAGAAGAGAAAAATCATCATGACATCTTGATCTTAGATATCTAATGTCCAGAAATGAACAAAGTTTCTCAGATTTATGTCACATTGTTTCTAAAATTTGGCTACAACAAACCTAACAAATTAATATACAAGTTTTTATTTCATGTTTGCATTTAAGAATGTTTTTGCTGAGTGAAGAATTCAAGTATCGAGGTTTTTCATCCATTTACTAATTTTATTTTTAATATAACCACTAAAAAGTTGTTCTATTATTTTTAGATAAATGTTAATAAAGGCTATTATATTTCTATATTGTATCATATTTTTATGTTTGCTTTAAAATTTTTCTTTACTTGATATTTATAAATTTGATCACAATATATCTAGATTTGTTTTTGTTAATTTAGTCTTCTTTTGGTTTGCTTACTATCATGAATCTGAGTTGATTTTCAGCCACTATTTTTAAGAAATATTTTTGTGTTAGTACTGTTTTCTCAAAGACTAATGTTACTTTGATATTTTAGCTTATATTTTCTTACATACATTTGGATTTCTTCACACATTTTTTCTAGTTCTTAAATGCTTTTTTTACTGAAGATTTTCAAATTCACTGAAACTTTCCTTCTTATGTGTAACACTAGGTTCAAAACCAAAAAATTATAAAATTGATATATACTATAGGATTTATATATTTATTAGTACATGATAGATATGTAGGTTACTTTTTTCATATAACATTTAATGCTATAAATATATGCATGTAAGTTTTTTAGGGTATTTTTTTCTTGTAACCTTTTCTATTCTTTTTTTTCTTTTTTTTTAATCTGTTCTATTCTATCATAGTAAACCACCACATAATGGTTTAAGTCTATGCACTTTATCATATTATGTCTCTGGAGGTTTTAGGTTTCCTTTAACAAGGTCTTAGAGATAATCTATCACCACTGCTTTTTCTAAATTATGGCTGCCATGCTTAACTCTTTTCTATCTTCAAAGCATAGAAGAGTATTTTTGAATCTGAGTTTTCTGACTTTGTCTTTCACTTGCAAAAAACTTTTATTATAGTAAATGCAACTAGTTTGAAGTGATCCCTATTCTGAAATTCCTTAAGTTTTTCACATCTGCAACACTTCCTTTGTCAGATAAACTGATCTTCAAAGATGTTGTATATTATTGGGCATGTTTATATTTGGGGAGAAAGCACTTTATCTTTGAAACTTTATTGGGTCAAATGGTGAATCTGTTTAATCTAGGAAATCCTAGTTTTAAAATAGTGGTTCATACTATAGTGCTACTTGAACCAAATAAGAGCTTTAGATTTCCCACTTTCACATCAACACTTGATTATTAACATTTTTGATCATATGATCTCATAGAATATATCTTTTTATTTCAATTTGCATGTTAATGAATGTTGTTAAGAATTCATTATTGGTGTTTATTTCTTTTATAGAAACTATATATAAAACACTAGTCATAAACCATATTTTATTTAATTGTATTATTCTTGAATTATTATAAGAATAACTTGATACGTATAAACTTTTTGAGTATATGTATATGTGAAAATACTATATGCAAATATTTTATCCATTTGTATTTTGTTTGTGCTTTTATTTTTTGTGTTTTCATTTCCTATATGGTATTTTTACTATATTCAAATTTTGAGCAAGTACAATTTTCTTTCATTTATGTTCTAATGCTGCATTTGAAAATTCTTTACCTAACGCAAACTCACAAAAAATTTATCTCGCATTATTCATAATTCTTTAATCATAGATTTATTTTGTCAGCTGAATTTAGTTTATTTTCCATGTAATTTCCATACGTGCTGTAATTTCCATATAGCAGCAACTGAAGCCACACTGTTACATATTTTCAGTTCTGTGAAGCTGCTTTAAAAAGTTTTATACAATCTAAGCCTGCATGCATAGAGACCTGGCATAAATTTTGAAATGCAGGGAATTCTCATCAGTATTTCGAGTATGACTCAATGTCTCTTTCTGAGGCTCTGTTCAATCCATTCACCTGCTATGAATTCTGAACTTATTCCTTGGCATATTTCTGCTCAGATTTCAACAATTCACCACAGTAGAAAATTGTCCCCAGGTAGAGAATAAAGATAATTATAGAGGGCACTCAGTTTCTTTTTTTTTTTTTCTTGGTGTTTTTACTGTTCTCATGCCTCTTGTTCAATGTTAGAAAACATTTTTAGAGAACCCAAGGTGTGTGAGTGGGGGACCCTCTTAGCTATATTTGGCCCTGCTGTGCAAGCTGACAGCTTAGTGTTTAGGCCTGGTGAGAAAGTGCTACTTTCTTCTGTTTTATATATTGTACTCAGGTTATAGTTATTTACAACTAGATGACTAGTCCATTAGCAGTTTCTTCTGCATAACTGAAAACCATGCTTTATTATCACTCTGATAACCCAGGAAAAAACTTTTGATAATGATTTAAATGTATATGAAATCTATTATACTGAATGAAGTAAGTCAGAGGGAGAGAGATAGATACAGAATAGTCTTACTGATCTATGGATTTTAAGAAAAATTAAGGACATTATTGTAATAATGCTCAGAGAAAATAGAGATGAGGGCTGGAAGGGCCAGCTCACAATATGAAGCTCACCAATAAGAATAGTGGTGCAGTTAGGGATATAACTACACTAACAAGTACCATAACAATCTTAATGAGAGAGAAGTAGAATGCTTGTCTCAAATACAGGCAAGGGTTAGGAAGGGGGGGGTGCATTGTGGTGGGAATATTGCACTGGTGAAGGGAAATATTCTATTTATGACTGAAACCCAACTACAGTCAAGTTTGGTGCTTAATCATGGTGCTTAAATAAAGATTTTATATATTAAAAAAAAGTCATGCCAACATTTACAAAAGCTGTAAGTTCCATAGGTTTTCCTAAGTTACATAGCAATTACTAATGACTTAAATTACTGGTACATTGTGTGTTTTAAGCAGATGGATTTCTTTGTATAGAAAACAAACGAGAAAATATTAAACACATTTACCATAGTCAATTCATCACATTAGTATATGTGGAACCCTAGAATTTTGGAACCTAGTTGAATTAGAAACTAAAAATCCTCAATAACAGGGCATGAAATGAAAGCATAGTGTTTATCTTGCATGCAGTCAACCAGCATTCTATCCTCAATATCTCAAATGGTCCCCTGAGTATATAAGGGTTAATTTTTGAGCACAGAGTTAGGAATAACACCTGAGTATTTCAGGGTGTGCCCCCAAAACAAAACAAAACAATTAAAAATAAATTCTCAAGATCAGATTTTTTATCTAGCCAATCAATAGGGAAAGCTGCATCATCAACACTAAATATGAGTGGTATATAACCTAACAATTTTTAAAAGATTTATGTATTTTATTCATTCATTGTGATCGTGTTGGAACAGGGTAAACCAAAAAGTTTCTATATAGCCTTTTGAGTATATAAAGAAATGAAAGTTCTCAATCCAAATTGCTTATTGGGAAAAAAAATTGCATGCTTTCCAACACCGAAAAAATTATGTAGTTTTTCCCTACCTGTGCCACTTAAAGTTGTTAATCTGGGGGTCAAAACCCAACATGAGATAAGAGAACTGTATGAAATAGCTGCAGGGCTTTGTCTGATAGCTTAAACCAACTAGAATGTTTTACAAATAGATGTATAATTTCAACAACATCAAGCATAGGTACAAAACTATCAAAGTTAAATCAAAGTACATTTTTATGTTTTTACAACTCTAACAGTTAAAATGTTCCCTTTCACTGTTATCTAAAATTTTCATAAAAGCTGAAGATATTATTTTGTGTCTAAAAGTAGTTTTGTTTTACTTCTCCATAAAATATTTGAAATATTTCGCTCTTTATACTCATGACATGAGGGAATTGGAGTAATAGAAACTTGCTTTAAAGATTATTTCTAATCTAAAGTGAGATGTTTATGTTAATTAAATTTAAGGTGGGTCCCTAAACTAGCCTGGGTGGGTTTTTACAATTTAAAAAGAGTTTGGGGGTGGGGGGAGAAAAAGCAGGGAGTGATTAAGAATCAAATACAGATGTATACTCATTGTATACAATGTATGCATTGTTTTGATTTACATCTCTCTAAATAATTAGTTATGTGGAGAATTTTTTATGTGTCTATCTGTATTTCTTCTTTAAGAAATGTTCATTTCGTGTTCACATTTTCAGATGGGGTTCTATTTGTTCTTGCTACATTATATCAGCAGTGCCTTGATTATATTAGATAATAATCCCTTATTTGATTATAACAGGTGAATAGTTTCTCCCATTCTGTTCATAGTCTTTGTAATCTAGTCACTGTTTCCTATGAAGTGCAGAAGCATCTCAGTTTAAAGCAGTCCCATTTGTCTGTTTCCACATGGTAGTCCAGTAGTGTTAAAAATGAAAAAAAATCTAAAACTCTATGCACATTGTCAATGTTAAAAAATTATCTCCATATTCCTATTAGAAAAGCAAGCATTCTGATAAAATTTTATTAAAAATAAAATTTATGCCTTTATTTTATTTTTTTGGAATATGCACTCTTAAAGAGACATGGGCAACCACAATTAAATAACATAATGAGATGTTTCAGTGAAATTTCTCTATGTGTAAACACTTATTATTTAAGAACTTATGGTATAAGAGACTAATATATTTTAATAATGGACAGTTTGTTTACAGGTTAAACATAGATAAGTGAACCTGACTCAATCTATTTTCACAATATACCTATCTATTCATAACATGAGTGGCCTTCTAATTTCATAAAGGCTGTCTGTTATAATTTCTTCATGACTCTTTAAAGTGATTATATGGTAAAAGGTCATATATTCAGTTATTATGATAATATTATTTCTTTACTCTAGATAACAAAGGTATAAAAACTGAAAGATCAAATGATATTAATTCAGAAAATGTCATTATGGATTGAATGGTCATTGAACTTCACTTGGTAACCATTTATGTTTCATTTACATAAATAATATCTATTAATTGTGAAATAATGCTACTTCACAATAAATAATAGAATAAGCCAAGTAAAAATAGATAAAAATATGTATAGAAAAAATATCACCTTTTATATTAAAATAATTTAGTTTGGGATTTTGGACTTGATGCTATTTTTCTGCCATCTTTTTTTCATCCAAAAGTTATATTTTATTATTCCTCCAGGCATTCATATAAAGGGCAGTTGTCTGATCGTGAGATGTTATCTAATAAAGATAGGAAGCACAGAAAAAAATTGCTAGCAAGATTGCATATATAGTGTCTACAGTAAGAGCTAGATTATGAAATTTGGTACAACATTAAAAATAAAAAAGTAAGACTCATAAAGTTTTTGGTTATTAAAAAGATATTTTATTTCTTTAACAACATACCTTAAAATGAAAGGTTTCACATTATGGGGGGTACTTAGACTGTGTAGAGAATGGAAAATGACATGAGGCATCAAAAAGATTCGAGTTATAACAAGAATAAAGAAGATTCACCTTGGAATTTGTCTCATGCAGAACTAGTTTTGAATGACATAAATTCTCAGTTTTGGTAAATAACTTGGAAATTTTCCTCTGAAAAATTTTCAAATGCTTGATCTAGCATATAATTGGAAAAGTAGACTGGAAATATAAATTCTGTTCACAAGCAATTGAAACTAAGATTTTTTTTCAATTAAAAAAGTTCGGTAAAAATTTAAATTGGAAACAGAAACTCACAGGGCTAAGTACTCAATGTATTTGCAATATCATGAAAAATTAGTTTGTTGGCTAATACAGATAATAAGCTGAACCAGTAAGAAATTCAGTGCTCTAGAAGAAATATTAATGCTGAATTACAGAAGTCTTCTAACTGTAAAAGTCCAGGTAACATTTACCTGGCAATATAAAGTTACTACCATATAACAACTGTATGTAAGTTAGAAGATATTTTTCATGTGATAATGCCTACAAAATGAAAATACATTTAGCACTAATTATATTGAAAATTATTAGAATTAAAAATATTTTACTCCAAGAAAAGCAAAAATTAGACTTTTGTTTTTAACAACTAAAGTATTAGTTCACAATTTTAACCGTAAAATTGACACTGACTCTATCAATAAGTTATTCATTACTACCGAGAGAAGTTTTATTAAAATTTAAATTAAGGATTATCAAAAGAACAATGACTATGTATAAAGAAATATTTTATTGTAAAGATTAAATGGCATGCTAAAAATAAAAGATAATTTGCTTTGTTTCAACACACAAAAAGGGCTTAGAAACAAAATTTTACCTTTTGAAAAATAAAAGTCTGAGGATTACTTGAAGTAATAAAAATTATTCAAATTGCCTGCCAAATTTTATTAAAAATAAGGGAAGAGATAAAAAGAAAAATTAAGAATTAAAGAATATTTCATCACAACACACCAATTATTTAAATATAAAGATGACAAGAAAATTGAAGTCTTTTTAGATTCTTATTAACATTTTAGATATACTTATTCAAAAATCTTGTATTAGAAAAATATGTTATCATATATGCTGAGATTTTTGACACTATTTTATATATAAATATTCAGAAATTTTGCCCTTTATTTGTTCTTTCAAATAAACATTTGCTTAAGAACTCACTATGATGCATACAAAGCACTAAACAATAATTCCATTTAATGACTCTACATTTTAAAATTAAATCTAATTCTTTTAAAAAATTAAGAAGACAAAAATATAGAAGAGCATGTCAGAGAAATAGTGGAGGAATGGATATACAGTTAATCATGGTTTGATCCCTGGCACAGCATAATTCCATTACTAATACCACACTACCAGAAGCCTCTCATATGTGCTAAGAATCGAGCTTCTCCTAAACATCACCAGCTATGGCACAATATGTAGGAGAGAGATGAACAAATAATTACATATATATTTAACTGAAAGATAAAATTTTATATTGTCTATATTCAGAACTTGGGTAAGTCATATATTGTCATTAATCAACAGAGTAACTATCACCATGTAAGGGGCAAGAAAAAATATGTATTGATTCTAATGAATTCTTAAAAGGAATGAGATGATATAAGTTCAACAATTAACCCTTGAATGGGTTCTGATTTCAAAACAAACATTCAGTCAAGAAAGTAAGAACTTTCAAGGAATTTTATAGTTGAGTGTAAAATTTCTCATTAAACTAATTAGTCATATACTTATGAAAACATCAGAAAATTTCAGTCATTGCAATTTTTAAAAGTCTTCTTTTATTTACATATATACCTTCACAAGTATTTGTATATGAACTTATTATTTTGAGCTACAAAATTTAATTATATCAGATGGTATTACTTTAAAATATTTGAAACTAGTATTGTGTATGCTTCAAAATATTTAAATGATATTTATGTTCCTTCTAGGATTTAGTAACCTGGCTATTTTCTACTATTCTTACTTTTTTTTTTTTTTTTTGGTTTTTCGGGCCACACCCATTTGGTGCTCAGGTTTTACTCCTGGCTAAGCGCTCAGAAATTGCCCCTGGCTTGAGGGACCATATGGGACTCCAGGGATTGAACCGCAGTCCTTCCTTGGCTAGCGCTTGCAAGGCAGACACCTTACCTCTAGCGCCACCTCACTGGCCCCTATTCTTACTTTTAATCCTGTTTCTATAAATTCAGCTGTAGTGAATTGCTATATATAGAGGCCATCTCATATAATTCAAAATTATATGTATCATTGTATAACTAAAAATAAAATTGCAGCAAAATTTAAAGTTGTATTTTGCCTCTCCTTTCAGTTATTATTTAATACTTTCGTTAAACTAGTTTTATGAAAATAGCATAAATAGGAACAAAGGTATTAGTTTGGGCCAGTTATTAGAATACTCAAAATTTTCTTAATTGATAACTATTTTAAGAACTTATTAGCATGTGTAAAATATTCTTTGATTGTGGCATAGTTAGAGCTTTCCTACAAAATACTTAACCCTTCTCCCTCTTCTGCATAAGATTTTGACCTAAAATTTCTTCCATCAGGACTTCTATCCATCCATCCATCATCCTTCCTTCCTCTTTATCATCTATCTTCCTACCATCCATCTATCTATTATCTATCATCTATTTATCTACTATCAATCTATATATCAATCTATCAATCATCTATCTATCAGTCATCTATCTATCTATCACCTATCTATCTCACCCCATGCCATTATTTTTCAAAGCAAAGAATTATACTTTGCCATATCAGACCCTGTTCCCAGTATGCTCTTTGCAGAAGATCAGCAAACAGTTCAGCAACAGGATGTGAGCTTGCAGTTTCTGAAGCAGAACAACAGTCAGAGGATGTGTTAGCGGGTCAAAAAAAGACGTTTGTTAATTCCACATTAGGCAATTTAACTTGTTACTCATTGCATAGTAAAATCTTTCTTTGGGTGATGAGCTCCTTCCCTCTCCTGCTTACTTTCTCCTTTTAACCTATATAAACTTGAGCATGCTCAATAAATTTGGAACTGCTCTGAAAGAACCTCTGCTATGTCTGAGTATTTGTTGGCACTATGGTGAGACTTCTCTCCCCTCAATTCTTTTCAGGAATCTCAATTGTGAAGGTAGTCTGTTGAGGAGGCTTTGGCACCCTCAGGTTTAGCAGCAAATGCCGGACTGCCCGCTCAGTCAGTGACCCCAGGAAGACCCCAAAATCTATCTATTTGCCTACCTACCTATCTATCTAATCTATCATCTACCTATTACCCATTGTGTAGTGGAATCTTTCTTTGTATGCTGAACCCCATCCCCCTGTTGCTCACTTTCTTTTTTAACCCCATATAAACTATGAGCCTGCTCAATAAAGTTGGAACTGCTCTGAAAGAATCTCAACTATGTCTGAGTATTTTGGGGCACTGTGGTGAGACTTCTCTCCTCCCCTAAATCCTCTGCAGGACTCTCACTTGTGAAGGCAGTCTGCTAAAGATGCTTTGGCACCCTGCGGTTGAACATCAACTGCTGCAAGGCCAGCTTGGTCAACTACTGGGAACCCAGGAAGACCCCGACATATATCTACCTACCTACCTATGTATCTAATCTATCATTTACCTATCATCTACCTATCCATCTAATCTATTATCTGTCTACCTATCTTCTATCATCTATCTATTTATCTCTATAATCTAATTTATCATCTAGTCATTCACTCACTCACTCACTTATTTATTTCATAAAACAAGCAACCAATAAATTTATGTTGACCCCTGTCATTATGTCTAATTTTTAAAGGACTCAAAATAAAAGCCTCCAAACCACACAGTGTTTAGCTTGTTTTCTATTTGTAAGTGACTTATACTTGGAGTACAATTTTCACTAGTCTCACAAGGCTGCGAAGAAAAAAAGAAGTTACAGAAGAGACATTTCTGAAAATAACCTAGAGTTCAATAGAACTTCTGATATCTATACATGAAGACACACATATATGGCCTCATATAACTTCATAAATACCAGTAACTCAGAAAAGTGGTTTAAAAATTCCTAAATCTAAGGTAAAAATATGAATAACTTTGGAAATATATTCAATATCAGGTATAAAATTAGAAAGTTTTAGAAGGAAATAAACTATTCGGGATTATTCAATAAAATATAGATACATTGAATAAGTCTGTGTCTTTATAATAAATTAGGCTTATTGTTATACATCACTTCAAAAGAAATAATAAAGCACACACAGAACAAACTTACCACAAAAGGCCCAAATGGCTACACAAAAAATATACTAAAATTTTAACAAATACCTAATTTTAAATAATATATATTCTTCTAAAATAAAAGATAAACTAATACTTCTTAATTTATGTTATCAATGTGCAATTCAGGATAAATAAACACTAATATTTTTCATGAATATAGCTAGACATATTTTAATAAAATGGAGTATGTGAAATTTTAGATGTATCTAACATATTTGTAAACAAAATTTCATATAAAATATAGGTATTTATTTACTATGCTTATCTTTTTATTGTTTTGACTTTCTTAAAATTAAAATTTTTTTTAAATATTTTTCAAAGTAGATTACAAATCTTTCACAGTAATGGTTTAGATACATAGTGATACTGAATCAGGAGCCAATATTGAATCCAATCACCACCAATGTCCTCCCTCCACCCCTGTTCCCAGCATACATCCCTATCCTTCTCTATTACCCCCTAGGCTGCTAGTATAGGTGGTCTGCTCTGTGTCTAGTATGTTGTAAAATGGGTATTGATTCTCTTATTGTTGGTTTTGGATTTGGTGCTTAAGTTTGATCCTTCTTTTATTTCTTCTTAATGTTCATATGTTTGGTCTTGTTACCCTCCATTATTTCCTCCTCCATTAGTGGGGTGAAACAAGTTGGTTCAAGTTGTGTGGTTCTGTTTGAAGGAAAGAGGAAAAAATAATAAAATAAAATGAGGTAAAAATCAAACAAGCAAAAAAATGAGAGGAGTCCTTCTAGAAGCTATATGCTTATGAGTCACTACATATAGCCACATATACAATTTATAGACTTAGAAATTTAAAGTCCATTTTCCTATTTTCAAGAGAATAAACAATATAATGCTCCTTTCAAAGAACTAGAAAAGCATTGATATTGTAGTTTCTATGCTTGGTCTAAAACAAATGACAACTTATAGTAGTAAACAAAGATATTTCTTAGATAAAAGTTTTAAGAACAAGAAAAAAGTTATTTGAAAGTATGATCAAGTGGTCGACGAGCAAGCGCTAGTCAAGGAAAGATTGCGACAGCGTCTGGATCCCCCAGCGTCTCATATGGTTCCCCCAAGCCTGGGGCAATTTCTGAGCTCTTATCCAGGAGTAATCCCTGAGCATCAAATGGGTGGGGCCCGAAAAACCAAAAAAAAAAAAAAAAAGGAAAAAAAAAACAAACCCAAAACAAAAGCAAAAAAACCAAGAAAGTATGATCAAAGTATTAATAGGTCAAAAGAAAATGGAGGACTGGAGAAACTAAAAATATTACTAGTTCTGAACATAAAGTCTAAAGTGTAACTACAAAATAAATTTGAGCTTCCTAAAAGAGTCTTTAAAGTAAACTCAATTGCAACTTAGCAAAAAAAAAAAAAAAATAAAAATAACAAAACTTACTGCAATCAAAAAGCAATACTAATAGAAAATATAAAGGCAGAAATATTTTCAGTAGAGAAAGATCATACTAGTTTCTAAAGAATACAATTTGCTACCTTAGAGTTAGTTATATGTCACTTTTTTAGTAATGAAAAGATGCCAGGACCAGAGTGGTAGCACAGCAGTACGGGGCTTGCCATGCATGTGTCTGACCTAAAACAGACCTTGGTTTGATCCCTGGCATCCCATATGATCCCCCAAACCAGGTGTAAGTTCTGAGTGCATAGCCAGGAGTAACCCCTGAGCATCACAAACATCACCGGATGTGGCCCAAATATAAAAAAAAAAGAATACTAGGGGCCCGGGAGATAGCATGGAGGTAAGGCATTTGCCTTTCATGCAAAAGGTCATAGGTTCAAATCCCGGTGCCCCATATAGTCCCCCGTGCCTGCCGGGAGCAATTTCTGAGCATAGAGCCAGGAGTAACCCCTGAGCACTGCCGGGTGTGACCCAAAAACCAAAAACAAAAAAAAAATACTTTGTTGTCCTTTCATGCAGAATTATAGGTATATATCTAGCTGTCAAACCTTATAAAATCATTAATTTCAAAATTTTCCATTTACTGTGTGCTAATTTTATAATTCAAATATATAAAGACATGCTGTAATACTTAAGTGAAATAAATAATAAAAACAATTGGCATATGATATCAAATGCAAAAAAGGTTAAAAAGTAATATCTTCAAAACACCAATAATAAATGTCTTGCAAGAGAATATGTGAAAAAGAACACTAACACCACCACAAATATACCTTAAAGTTACTCAATAGGAATAACTGCCAATGTAGAGTTGTTTTTGTTTGTTTGTTTGTTTTTTTGGGGCCACACCCGGTGATGCTCAGGGGTTACTCCTGGCTATTCGCTCAGAAGTCGCTCCTGGCAAGCACGGGGGATCATATGGGGAACCGGGGGATCAATCTGCCGTCCGTTCTAGGTTAGCGCAGGCAAGGCAGGCACCTTACCTCCAGCGCCACCACCCGGCCCCCAACCAATATAGAGTTTTAAATCCAATAAAAATTTTCTTCAATAATGAAGTCTGTTTCGTATAGCCAAATAGGAGAAAAATATTTATTATGATACTAACACTTGCAGAATTATTAAAAGACATACTACAGATAGGAGAAAGAGATCCCTGATTCCACCTAAAAGATGACTGGTCAATAAACATCTATATAAATTGTAGAGATGAGAATATATATAAATTAAAATTTCCATTTTTAACAAAAGGTAAAAGTTAATGGATTTATAAACTATGTACATAGTTGCATATATGCTCGAAATTAAATATACAATACTATAAAATTTATTCAGAAGGCATTGAATGTGAGTATCATATTCTAAGACTTTTCCATTAGCTAGCTGATAAATATTCTGTTTGTACATTTTAATATGTCAAGATTTATGTTTTAATGTTTATATTGCGTTATTAAAAAGTAGAAAATGCATAATTTATCATTTAATAGAGGAATAAATAGAATACTATAGCAACTGAATATTTACAGAAGAAGACACAAAGGAAATAGAAATATAGAATAGGCAGGAAAAAATGAATAGTTGCTTGATCATTTTAAATAAAACATATAAAAAGTACTACAATAAGAACAACACAAATCAGGTAAAATTAATTTCAATAAAATTTTCTATGCATTTTTTTCTGAATGCAGAGCCAGGAATAATTTTATTTTTATTTAGTTATTTATATTTTGGTTTTGGGGTCACACCCAGTGACACTCAGGGGTTACTCCTGGTTCTGCACTCAGAAATTGCTCCTGATTTGGGGGGGTTATATGGGAAGCTGAGGGATCAAACCTCAGTCCAGCTGTGTGCAAGGCAAATGCCCTACTGTTGCACCACTACCACTGCTCTAGCCCCAATTTTAATATTTTAATAATAACTTCTTTATTAAAGATCATGGTTACAAAATCATCTGTAGTTAGTTTCAGTCATAGAAAATACACCACCATATAGCAATGTAGCTTTTCCTTCCAACAGTGTTCCCCATTTCCTCCTCTCTCATACCCCGCCTTTCTTCAGCAACAACTACCTTGACAATAATAGTGAAAGAGAAAGAAATAGAATGTCTACATATTGTTTAAAGAAGAACAGATTTTAAAAATTATTTAAATTGTTCTATATTTAATGGTTTAAAGAATCAACCTTTGAAGCAAGATTTGTTGAGGACCAAAATATGTCAGATTACAATTTCACAATATTCAGAATTTAATAATATGTTTTATGTATCTCCAAGAACATAGAACCTCTGTAGACCTTAACAAAGACATACATGTTAAAAACATCAAAAATTAAACATGAATAGATGTTTTTAATTACAGTGAAATGTAAATGAATTTACTTCATTGTCTTCATTCCAACTGCATTTGGAGGTTTGTGGGTACCATTAAATAACTTGAAATAACTTATTTCTATCTTTAAGTCCCACAGATAAGAATATTTTTTGCAGAATTAGAATGAATAAAAAAGTGTGTAGCATCTGTTCATTGCAATGTAGGCTTTCCTCTAGGGTGAAAATGTCAACACAACATAACAACATTGGAAAAAGGCATTCCTAACTTTTATTGTTTCTAGGCAGACATAAATATCATAGGCAGTGTCATGACAGATGATTAATGAACTCAGACAAGAGGGGAGAAATTAAATTGGTTTTATAATTTTTTCAACCTTATACACTCTTCACTAATTTTCAGGAATGTGAGAATATGTGATTTTTTATACTGAAGACTTATCCAGTTATTCTGAGCACCACAAATAAAATTAAGACCCTCTTGTAGAAAATGATAAAATGCTCAAGGTGAAAGTCACATATAATCCTGTGCTCAAGAAACAGAATATTTTAAAATAATTATTATATGTATTTATAATGTTTCATATGTTTATAATGTTTCATATGTTTCATAATGTTCAATGAACGTCAATCACTAAAAGAAAGTTAAATATTTTTTCAAAATAAATATGGAATGTACATTTGTATGTGAGTATATATAAATATATATTTGATATTCATATTATTGAATACTTGTGTTCATAAACCACGTAATAGTTATTTATAAATTTACATATTTTATGTGAAATAATGATAATACAGAAATAATTCCTGTCAAAATTACTACCATTTATAGTAAAAGATATGTTACTTTCTGACTTGATGTATGAGCATTGAAAATAAGTCTTAAACATGTAACCCTTTTAAATTCACTTAGTTTTTGGTCAAAGAAAAAAATGAGATTTCTTTTATTTAATTGCATCTACCCCCATTTGTCAAAATGCAATTTGCTTAATCCTTTATTTTTAGTTCAAATATGAAGTACTTTCTTTCCTAATAAGATGTTACTTTTCAGATGAACATACTTTCTGAAAGTGATCAGTATGCACTGATCTGAGTGTCTGCAAAACACAGAGCCAAGAATAGCTTCCAAGCACAACTGAATGTGCCACCCATAACCAAAATAAAAATAAATAGAAGTCACTAGTAGAGGGCAGAGAGGTAATACTCTCTCTCTCTCTCTCTCTCTCTATATATATATATATATATATATATATATACCTATATATACATGTACATGTATGTATATATATATACATTGCTCAACACAGCATGCCCTCCATTCAAATCTGCCAGAAGTGGTCCTAATAGACACTTATCTCCTTTAGGGTGTGGTCCTGGTGTCCCCCAGCAGGCACCAATGGACCTGAATGGTACCCATCATTAGGTCCTAGTACTGAACCCATGCTATTGAACTGAGTATTGCATTAAATGGCTCTATAATCCTAACCCAATATAGACTTAAGATGATAAAAAAGACAAGTAATGGTCCTTAACAAATAATATTTTATCATCAATACTGATGCATGCATCAAGATACCATTTTGCTTCTGATCTACATTGATACTAATATCATTGGTGAACATGTTTCAGTTTTCCAACTACAAAGGTCTTGGCTTCTTGATACAGATCAATCCCAGTGATATTGGATCTGTATATTTTAATATTAAATATTTCTAAAGTAAATACTTTTAAGAAAGAGGGTGGCTATTATAAATAATATAAAATCACAAGGCTAGAAGATCATAAAATCGTAAAGTGCTTGCCTTTTATATAGCAGACCTGGGTATGATCCAAGAAACTATATATGGTTCCTTGTGAGACTGACTAGGAGTGATTTCTGAAAACATACATCCAGAATCCAGTAGTCTGGCCTTGAGCACAGCTACTTGTCCCCTCAATTATTTTCTTACTAAGTAATGAAGTATATAAAAGTGAGGTTAATCTCAGTTCAAACCAAGTTAAAGTTTAAATCTCCCAAGCTCAAGCTTCTTGGAACTGCCCTATGTCCCCTACTAGACTATCAAATGCAAGCCGGCTATGTTGCTATCCAAGCCTATCTGTGCACAGTGACGAAAATCAAAGCTGACCAGTACCCTCAGAGAAAGATGAAATAGGGACTCTCAGTGCTGGACAATACCAGACATTTTATGTTACCACTATGGACAAACATTGATTACTGTTCTTTATTGGGAAATTTTTGAAATTTCTGGGAATTATCAGTGAGGCAGAGAGCTTTTCTTGAATGTCAAAGAAATATTAGAGCAAAGGCCAGGAGAAATAATACTGATGCATGAAACTTACCTGGGTCCAATCTCTGGCATGCCATATAGTTCCCAGAGACTTGTCAGAAGTGAACCCTAACTATATTTCAGCATTTTTGAAGCATCTTCACATGTAAAACCAAAACCAAAATAAAGTAAAAAAATTCATTTAATTGAGAAAAAAACATCTTTACAATGATAAAAATTCCATTCCTCATAACCTTAAATAATATTCCCATAAATTTTTTCAGGTGCATTATTTTCTCTTATCTAAAAAGTCACTTTTTCAATTCCAACTTCAGCTTTTCTGTCTCAGGTTTTTCGATCCACTCTGCAACATTTAATTATCCTCTTCTCTGCCTGTTTAAAGACATTTATTTTGAATTTTACTAATATGTAATAAGATAAGTATTTTAATGATTTTCTGTGATTGTCATTTTCATTTAGTTTATAATGTAAAATATTTAGAAAAGTGGCTGGAGAAAAATACAAAGGATAGAAGCTTGCTTGCCTTACTAGTGACCAAACTAGCTCATGCACTGACACCACTTTGTACCCCAGCATCCTTGAGCCATTCTTGAGTAGAATTGAGAGAAACCACTTTTTATATAAAAATATTTAGATATACATATATACTTCCTAGAATAATAAGTAGTTCTTTAATTCACATTTCTATTTTTATTAAAAGTATTTTAAAAGACTTAAGGTCTTTAATCATTTTAATAAAATAGAAAAATCTACTAAGTTTTTTTTGTTTTTTTTTTTTTTGGGTTTTTGGGTCACACCCGGCAGTACTCAGGGGTTACTCCTGGCTCCATGCTCAGAAATTGCTCCTGGCAGGCTCGGGGACCATATGGGGCACCGGGATTCGAACCGATGACCTTTTGCATGAAAGGCAAACGCCTTACCTCCATGCTATCTCCCGGGCCCCTAAAAAATTTACTAAGTTTTAAGCAGATATTATTAATTATCTGAAGACCATCACAGAATATATGGTTTTGTGGTGACAAATAAATTAAAAAATTATAATATTAAGATATTGATTCATAATTGCATTTGATAACTGCCTTAATGATAAACTGTAGTGACTTCTAGGCAATGTTCAGTGGATCATTAACATCAAATTGGTTTGATTGGATGTAATTATATTGTTTTTCTCACACTAATTGATTAATACCTAGAAAAATTTTTTCACAAAAATTTGAAATATTTTATTTTCTCTTCATAATAGTATTATAAGAGATCCATTTTTCTTAGATATTTATTTATATTAAAATAAACCATTAAATTATTTATACTAGCTTCTTTTAATAGGAAGTTTTATATCCTACTTTACAACAGAAGCAATGATATACAAGTTATAAGAAAAATAAAAGTATTTAAAGGATTAAAATTTTAATTTAATTAGTCAAAAATAATTCAATTAATTAATTCAAATCATTTTGGGTCAGGGTGCTCAAATGGTTTGAATGCATGCTTTGCCTATCGAACCAGGTGTTCAATCCTTAGTACCACATGTTCAATACAAGCACTGGTAAGAATGGCCTCCGAAAATAGAACTGGGACTGCTCTGATGTAGAAAAAAAATGAATGTTACTATCCTAATTGTAAATTTAAAAGAAAATATTGAGTTGGAATTTGAGAATCTTATATCCCATTGTTTTATTGAATATTTATGCTTCAGGACGTATTTTATATGCTTTTAAAGTGGAATGAAATAATTAATTTTCAGTACTTAGAGTGATGCTATTTTTTACTATTTTTTATGCTGTCAGCTATTTAGGTTATCTATTATTATTAGGCCTACTTTATTGGTCATCATTTTTCTACAATAAATTCATATATGCATGATTACTATAGTGCATATGATTTCGTGCCATGCATTTTACTTAATAGCATGTCATCAATAAGTTTAATGTTGCAATATAATATGCATAATTTAAATTTCAACAAAAAGCATATTATTCTATCTAGTGATGGTATCATAACATATTCAAATGCTAGGATCGAATTGGGCAATTAATTACAACATTTTTAACATACAAATGAGAGAGAATGCAGTGAGAGAGACAAGATAATAAATGATAGTGATATACAAATATGTACTTAAAGTCTTTTAGAAAATCTAGTTTGAAAAGATATACATATTTAGAAACATATTTTTTTCTTCCTGATCCAGCAATTCATTTTCTGGGAATTTCTTCTAAAGAAATTATCAGAAATAAGGACAAAGATTTATGTATAGTGATTTTATCATGCTATTATTTATGGCAGCAAACAATGGGAAGCAACTCAAATGTCCTATATAAATGATTAACTGTATCATAGTCTACCATCAGAATAAAGAGTAGGCAGCTATTATAAATATTATTTATGAAGAATTCAAATATTGTGTTAAAAACAACATGTATAATTATAATATGCATACAAATATACCTAGAATTAAGAATATGTTACTCATATTATCTCTTGTCATAAGAATTATAAATGACTTATATTCACTCTTCTCCAGTTTTAAAAAATGGCATCAGTTAAAAGCTAATTTTCAAAATAAATAAAGCTGTTGTTAAATTAATAGTGACATCTATGATTAGGTGGGAAATTTTGCATGACATTATTACAGGTTGTATTACAGATTGACACGGAAGGCATAACATGTTGTTGATGAACCTGATATCTCATACCAAATGAAAGGTCTGCAGGGTATTAACAACAATTCACATCTCCTCTTAACCTATAAAAAGTTTTTAAATAAAAAAGTTTTCAACTTACAGTGTTGTAAAAAAGAGAATAGAGTTTAAATATTATGAAGTTACAGACTAATGAACAGTAGCAGGAGCTTCATCCACAATCCAATTACTTCCAAAGTAAATGTACCATATCTAGTTAGTGATATTGTTTAATATTTAATTCCATGAAACTAAAGTATGAACATTAAAGTTCTGTAGCAACCCCAGGAGCATAAAATGCAACATAAGGGTATCAAGTCTTAATAGTTCTTCAGAAAAGCAAAATTCTATACAAATGCCCTTACACAGATTGCACATGTGCTGCCACAACAGGATAAATGAAAATGGATTCATTCTCATTTTTCCCCTTCTGTCAAAATATAATTAAATTTAAATTAAGGTTTTTGCAGCCTCTGCACTGTATTATCAAATTCTGTAATGTGTGGTAGCCTGTTTTAAAAATATGCATTATTTATTATCACAGTTTTTAACTTGAATGTATTAAAATCAGATTTTAATAAAAATATGGCATAATACAAAATTTTGCCTTCTTATTATAGAGATTACTACTTTTCATTTCTCCATAGTTAGAGAAACCGGGGCATTTAAATTATGAGCTTAGCCTCATAATTTATGTAGGACCTAGTTCAACTGCTTCCTTGGAAGATAAATGTATTTTAGCCCTCTCTCCAGTAGGAAATAATTTCAAACCTTCTATTCTGTTCATATTCCAAAATGAATGATGATGAGTATACCAAGAAGTGCCAAGTACCCTCAAACTGACTTTTAGATTTTCAGGAATGCCACAATAATCTACTCACTCTAATAAGATCCCTGAGTTAGGGTAGATTTTGAAACTATCAATTCTGGGTTCAACATGTTTATGGTAATAAACCAAATAATGCTATCTTCACTCAATGACATTTTAAAATTACATGAATTCAGTAATTCTGAATGAATGCAGCATTCAGTCATTCACTATCACTAGTTCCCTGGGCTAAATTCTGGTGTATCACTGAATAGCATTGGTTTTCCAATATTAGTTGCTTTCTATAGCTCTTACATACCTAGACCTTTTCTTTTCTGTAGAAAATTTATCTTTTACATGTATACAATGCTATCTCTATTCCTCTAGTGTGTCAAATCCATCACCATTGAATGTAAGACTATCCCATAGAGACTAAAAAAAAAACCTGACTTTGTATACTAATATTGACTCCCTGACAGTGCCTGTAAATAAAGTTTAAAACAGCTTTCTGCTAAAACTAAATTACTTAAAAAGCTAATTAATCCGATACCCTAAATTGGTAGTAGTTATAGGACACAGTATCAACTTAATCAGTACAATTTTCAGACATTCTGGTTCAGTCTTCTTTGGTTACATTAGACATAATGGTCTGAGAAATTCTTAGGTTCTAGCGGCCTGTAGGTTACGTGTGGCAGGTCAGGAAATTAATTTTTTTCCCATGTCTTTCCTCTTTTTTACTGTAATTGTTCATTCTCTGAAAGCTCAGCCTGAGTTCTAACAGATTATTATTATTATTGTTGTTGTTGTTTCTATTATTATTACAGTTATTATTTGGGTCACAAAAAGTGGTGCTCAGGAATTACTCCTGACTCTGCTCACTCCTTGGGAGCGCAAGGAATTTTATATGGTGTCCTGGGAATCAAACTTGCATTGGCCATGTAATGCAAAGGCCTTTAGCTCCATGTGTACTACCAGCCTTATAATCTTGCTAGATTCTAGGTTAATTAAACTAAACCAACTTACATCAAGTCATATTTTGTTTTATAGTTGATTAAAATATTATCACAATATACTCCTATTTAAGTTTTCCTTTATTTTTACCTGAGCTACTATTTTTTCTATTATTTTAAAGTAAAAATATTTTCTACTGAACTATTGACTCTTGAAAACCACTTCTTCAAAGACTTTTGTTTCTTTGATGTCAAAAATCTAGTTCCGGGGCTGGAGAGATAGCATGGAGGTAAGGTATTTGCCTTTCATGCAAAAGGCCATCGGTTTGAATCCCGGCGTCCCATATGGTCCCCCGTGCCTGCCAGGAGCAATTTCTGAGCATGGAGCCAGGAATAACCCCTGAGCACTGCCAGGTGTGACCCAAAAACCAAAAACCAAAAAAAAAAATCTAGTTCCAAAACTCAGTAATCTGAACACATGCTTTGCATGTATGGGACTGGGGTTAGTCCATAGTACTGTATATGGCTCAATAAGTACTAACAAGTTCCACAGAGAGTGAACCCCAAGCCCAGAGTAGAGACTAAGCTACACCAGGTGTGTCTCAAATTATAATTTAGACAAACCAAATATAAGGAAGATTGGTTTTAGAACTGGTGTTGTTTTAGGATATAGAGCTTTTGTCTTTTATAACTAATATTTTATCATAACAGGTTACCCTTTTGCAAAACGTTAACTTTATGCAAACACAATTTTTTTCTCTTCCTCAGCTTTTATTTATTTTATTTTTATTTTTATTTT
>PVKC010008329.1:0-28251 GCA_004027635.1 Crocidura indochinensis | reverse complement strand
TCTATACATGAATTCCCACTGGGTGCCACTTGTTTCCTGAAACTCCCAAATTCTCACAGCCCATTCTTCAAAGCTGATATAGTATCAATTTGATGTAGTATCAGAGAGATTAACTTTTTGAAGTTAACAAAGCTTATCAACATTTAAACTTGTTAATCTTATTCTATAACCTATTCATAAAAATAAAAATATAAACTTACCAAATGAACACAAAGCTTGTATTCATTTCAAATTAATTTCACAACTCTTATAATGAAATGGAGTAATTTTCTTGCTTGCTATGATTCTACATAGCAGTTTACCATATTGTGGAAAAGAGCACTTTATTTTGCCTTGCGTGAGTGCATGTTATTTTCCATGTGTGTTCGCTTATAATTTTAAAAACATGAACTCTGTAGAACTCTGGATAGTGACAGTTGAATTGTTTTTGAAGAAAATCGAGAATGGCTGCTGAAGAAGTGGCAAAGACAAGGTTCTAATCACACACAACATGACACACTAGAGAAAATAGCCAAGTGACCATAACATATTTCTTTTGTTCTGTTTTGTTTTTGGTTTGATTTTTGGGCCACACTCGGTGATGCTCAGGGGTTACTTCTGGCTATGCAGTCATAAATAGCTCCTGGCTTTGGGGGACCAAACAGGACACTGGGAATCGAACCCAGGTCTCTCCTGGGTCAGCCACACGCAGAGCAAATGCCCTACTGTTGCACTATTGCTCCAGCTGCCAGAACATCATATTTGAATAAAGTAGCACTGAGAATAAGAAACTCCCAAATATACCTTGACTTTATTTATATTCAACTTACTTTAAAACAAAATCATCTTTAGTTTATCTCTAATATAAAATTCAAATATACACTTTTAAAATGCAAAAGAAAATGCCACTCTGCTACTTTTCACTTTAACCATTATTATTATTTTTTTTTTTTTTGGTTTTTCGGGCCACACCTGTTTGATGCTCAAGGGTTACTCTTGGCTAAGAACTCAGAAACTGCCCCTGGCTTGGGGGAACCATATGGGACACCAGGGGATCAAACCAGGGTCGTGATCTTTCCTTGACTAGCACTTGCAAGGCAGACACCTTACCTCTAGCGCCACCTCGCCAGCCCCAACCATTACCTCACATTCTAAACATTCTTTGGAAAACCATATCCTGTGGGCCAGAGAGATAGCATGGAGTAAGGTGTTTGCCTCGCATGCAGAAGGTCGGTGGTTCGAATCCCAGCGTCCCACATGGTCCCCTGAGACTGCCAGAAGCGATTTCTGAGCGTAGAGCCAGGAGTAACCCTTGAACGCTGCTGGATCTGACCCAAAAACAGAAAACAAAACAAAACCAAAAACCGAAAAAAATAAGACCATATCTTATTCAATTTTGGGGTTCCTAGTTGCCTTCATTCAAGATATTTGTATGAATTTTAAATTACTGTATATAAATTTGATATAGTCTGAAATTATACCATACTTTATTTTTTATTTATTTATTTGTTTTGGTGATACACAGTAGTGATCAGAGATTATTCCTAGCTCTGTGTTCAGGAATCATTCCTAGCGGGCTTGGGAATCATATGGTATTTGAACCCAGGTCCACTGTGTGGAAGGCAAGCACCCTAACCACTTGTTCTCAAGGTTAGCTAACAGTCTAGATGGCTTAGAAGTGTTTCCTATTGTTGGGCCGGAGAAATAGCACAGCAGTAAGGTTTAGCCTTGCATGCGGCCAAGCTGGGACAGAACCAAATTCAATTTCTGGCATCCCATATGGCCCCCCAAGCCTGCCAGAAGTGATTATTGAGTACAGAGCTGGGAATAATCTCTGAGCACTTCTGGGTGTGGCCCATCCCCTCCTACCCCTATAGTCCCCCCCCCCAAAAAAAAAGAAAACAAAGATTTTCTGTTCTAGAATTTCCTCACATTTCAGTTCTTCGGAACTTGCCTTAAAATACATGACTATATCCATTGTACCTGTTCTGAGACCACTGCAGTGCCCCTGCCAAACAGAAGCTGCCTTTAGTTGCATTTTTTGCATTTGAAATTTAGGTACCACCATGTTTGAGTTTTATACCATTTGAAACATGTATCTGAATGTTTAAAAGTAAAAATAACATGTCTTTATTGAAAAATTACAGGAAAGCATTGATGAAAAAAACATGATTCTGTTCACTCCTCAAAAATAGTGTACATACATTGCACAAGTACCTTTAAAAATTTACCACACTGGATTTTTTTCATAGTTTCTAAAATGTTGAATAGAAGATAATATAAATTAAGTGGAATTAGCTAGAGTTTTGAGAAATATTTTAAGAAGTGGATAATCTTCCTTTGTTTCTCTTGCATTTACAAGACCACTGACTGGTTAATATTCATCTTTAACGCTGGATTGCTAGATTGAACAAAATTAACGTATCAAAACTACAGACAATATTTCTTTCAATTCCCTCAAGCAGTTTGTTTCTTTTATTTCTATAAGGAACTACTTCCATGGAGCAGCCATCTGTGAAACCAGACAAGATTGGGTTATGAAGTTCAATCAGGCTGTGTATCAATCATGCCATTCTTCCAAGCCCCAAAATACTGCAGTTGTAATAGGACAATAATCTCTAGCGATGGGTCCCCAGTCCACCTCCAGATGATTAAAGTTCGTTCAGACACTGAAAATGTCACAGAAAGGTTCCTCTTCTGCCTGGGGCTAGGCTGCAAAATTTTCTTTGTTCTCTGATAATATCCAGCATCTGTTCTTCCTAAACCCTGTGTGAACCTGGAATCTCCACCAACACAAGTAAACTTAATAATGTTATTATTAGTTTGGATTGAGTTTGTGCTGCTGCACAGTTTCTTAATGTAATATTATGTTCTTTAAAGGGAGGCCCTGATCTCTACCTTCCTATGTAGATTCTTTGAAAAATCCCTTCATGATGAGTATGAGCAGGATGTATAAATCATATTAGCACTGTAACTCCTGGAATTATATTTAAGAGTCATCCTGCTGGAATGCTCACAGCTGTGCTATGGAAAAGCTAAGGGCAATCCCAGAAGCTAGAGCAACTCCAATGAACAACTGGCAATAAAACATGAATCCTTCTAATCTTATACAGCTACAAGGAAACAAATTCTGCCAACAACCTGAAACAGCTTAAAAGGGACTATCCCAATGCATTCAGATTAGAACATCATTTGGCTTATATCTTTATTTCATCCCACTGAAGACTTTCATAGAGGATTCTGCTCCATAACATATGCAAAAAAAATAGTGGGTGCTATTTATAAAAATTGTTTGTAAGGGCTGGAGCAGTGGTGCAAGTAGTAAGGCATCTGTTTTGCCCATGCTAGCCTAGGACGGACTGTGGTTCGATCCCCCAGTGTCCCATATGGTCCCCCAAGCCAGGGGTGATTTCTTACTGCATAGCCAGGAGTAACCCTGGTAATCACCAGGTATAACTGGTGATTACCCAAAACCCGAAAAAAAATTCTTTGTAGTCATTTGTTATGTAGCAACAGAATACTGATAAACTCAAAGACAAGAAGTTAATACTATAACCATTTTCTGCAGAAGGAGGTTGATCAGGAAAGATTAACCGATTTGCATTCAAGTGGAAATAAATGACATGACTTAAATTGTGTTCTCATTTTTTACTCAGAAATTTTTCCATTTTTTCTGCAGCATTATATTGTTCCACTCTAATGGATATAATTGGTAGGATTTTCTCTTTTGACCATTACTAACGAGATCAAAATATAAAAAGAACATGCAGTCTTCCTTTATATAGCTCATTACACATTATACATTATACAGCTCATAAAAATAATGCAATGGCTTTTATTAATTTTACATCAATCCTATAGTATGAGAATATTAATCAAATCATTGTTATATATTGCCATTATTTTAAGAGAAATCTGAATCAATGTCAGTCATCATCACTAATTGAACAATATTCTGAATAGTCAAGATCAGGAAACCGTATATTTAATTCTACCCACTTTTTGTACTGTTTCTTTGATGAATCATTTTTGAAAACCACTACAAAATTCCTTATTTTGAGACATGGCAAATCTAATCCTTTATGTACCATCATGGTTCCCCAAGCCTAGAAAACAAAGAAAGAGCAAAGATATAGGTAAATAAAATTTAAATATTTGATAAAAATTTTCTTTTGCCCTTTACTAGAACCCCTCTAATTACTTACTTGACCACATTTTTTGCAAATAATCTCTCCATTTGTTTGATAGTCAGCAAACATCTCTGTTAATGCTTTGTTTTCTATAACAATGTACATGTCCCTAAAATTATCAAGGAGAAAGAATCATTCTTGAGAGCTCACAATGGACCAAAATGAAGCCTGTAATCATTAATGAATGGATACTTTTCTGCATGCATGTACATATTATTCTACATCCCATTACTTCTCTCTTTTCCTTTTTCAGTTACCAGGAAGAATCCCAATTCCTCTCTAAAACATTTCTCAAACAATATGCTGCATTTAGGGCCTTATCACCATTATTTTGTGTTTTGCTTCTTTTTTTAGGCCACAGTCAATTGTACACTGGGCTTACTCTTTAGGAATTACTCCTGGCAGTGTTCAGGATACGAAATGGGATGCCAAGAATAGGACATGGGTTTGCCATATGCAAGGCAAACATTCTACTCACTGTACTATTTCTCTGGCTTCTCTGATGACTATTTTAACTAGATTTAAATTATTCAAAAAAATTGAAAACAAATATGAACACACACCAACTTATGCATCAAAGTGGTTTGGGGGTCTTATATGTTTCTCCCTAAAATCCCACTTGCAGTATATCTGAAAATTTGATATGTGAGTGGAGCATAATTTGGTTACTTAAGAAAAAAATAATAAAACTTAATGTTACTATTTTGGAAGAACTTTTATATCACAAGTATTCTACCATTTAACATTTACTTAAAATTGAATTACTTGAATTCTTGTGTCATATTGACATGGTGCATCTTCTCAATTACATGGATAGCATCCCCAGAGCAGGCTAGCACACTGCAGTTTTTACAGAGAAATGTTATTAATGATGGGTTTTCCTTGTATTGTCTTGAAATATTTTTCCTGATTTTCATTTTCTTCTGCATTATACTTAGCATTTGTAACTCCAAAATCTGCATAAAGAAAAAGGATAAAATAATCTTTGTAATTAAGAGTTTTAGACAACTATGAAAATATGTATTAGGCCACCATCTAGACATAACGATAGTCCTCAAATAATTAAATATATCATCTTTTCTTACAATTATGTGGTACACAAAGCACATAACAAACAGTCCATTAAATTTAAATAAAAAGCTGTATTAGAGAAAGTCTTGGTAATTTTCACTAAAAATATTTCCTTTTAGAGCCTAGAGCATTAAAGCAGATAAGGCATTTATCTTGCACACAGGTGACCAGTCTTCATTCACTAAAACTAAACATGGCCCCCTAAGCTGTGCCAGGAGTGACCCCTGAGTAATTCCTGAATACTTCTGGGCATGGGCACACAAGACTTTCCATATTCATTTAAATTCTGATTCTTTTTATTAATATCTTTATTTGAACACCTTGATTACAAATATGATTGTAGTTGGGTTTCACTCAACACCCCCCTTCACCGGAGCAACATTCCCACCACCAATATCCTAAATCTTCCTCCTCCCCACCCCACTCCCACCTGTTCTCTAGACAGGCTTTCCACTTCCTTCATTCATTCACATTGCTATGATAGTTCTCAGTGTAAATTCTTATTCTTATTCTTTCTTTTATGTGAACTCTCTTTATAAAACTAAGCTGTTATTAAATATTCACAGACATCTGAGATTCATAATAATCACCAATGTCTTTCATTTTTTATAAGTTATGACGTCCTGACCCTTAACTATCTTAGCCAATTTTTATTATAGACATGTAGCACAACATAGAGTTTTGTACTCAGTATAAATTCCTCTCTGAAATATAACTATAATTTTATTTTGGGTGGAAACACGCTAGGTAAATGATAACATTTTTAAATCTGGGGACAATAAAATATAATATGTTCAATAAAATTTCAGAAAGTTTCTTAAATATCACATATAGTGAGATATATGCATATATTGATGTGACTATATCAATATATATACCTATATAAAACTTGAATGAGTTATGGTTGGTGCTCACACTTATACAAAGTGGCTGCAGGAAATGTACTTAAATTGTTTACCTTCCAACTGAATCTTTAAGGGCTGGAGAAATAGTACAGTAAGGAGGGTATTTTTCTTGTACTCAGTCAGTCTGAGTTCAATCTCCAGTACCCCATAGTGGCCTTTGAGTCCCACCATGAGTGGGAGCCAAGAGTAAGTATTGAGCATTGGTGGATGTGGCCCTATGAGACAAGTGAACCTCTCAGAAATAACAAATTCACATTAAATTGTGGAGATCATTGATTTCCTTAAGATCCAGTAGTTACATTTTTAATCAGTGCAATAAATGAAACTGACAGGCTCTTCTCCTTAGATTCTCATCAATTTTTAAAAGCCTTGACTGAATGAAGTCCTATCAAACACAGAATACAACAGCCTTGTAAATAAACTTGTGGACTACATAACAGTTTGATCAGACAAGTACAAAGACTAATTCCTTGTGTAAATTATAACAATATAATATTCTATTAATTAAAAGCTTAATTAGGTTGTTCTTGCAAGATAATTATGGTTCAGTTAGCTGATTAATAGATGATTTGGCATGGAACCATAAACACGTGGGCAATTAAGAAATAGCTATGACTGTGACAGAAAATTTTTTTAAAAAAACAAACTCGTGTATAGAAATGTAAACAGGATATCATAAATTAAAAGAATCGTTCTAAAACCGTAAGGGGCTTTTAAAACTAGAAGAATAAAATAATAAATAAGAGAAAACATAAAGAATGTATGGCAGGTACAGTCATAATCAGTCTCAGCACAAGTAAGATGTAATAATGTAGAAAAAAATTGTTTGAATAATTCCAGGGAAAGTAGCTTTAACTTTTCACTAGAAATTGGACTTGATTATAGAAGCTTTTAGTTATATCTAAATTCTGTATTTGACATGAAAACATGTCATGAAACCTTTAATGTCATAAACCTTTAATGAAAATATACTCACTCACATCAATTATTAGTGCTGTCTGAACATTATGCTGACAAATATTTTTATGCTGAAGAAAGGAGTACTGTAATGTTGACTGGGACCTTCAAACAGGATAGTTGTGGCGCTATTCATCATCATGACCAACCTTGCTTTAAGTTTGCCAACCTGGAGAATTATTAGGAGGGCAGGTCTCTTAACTAAAGAAGACCTGAAAATATAGTTTTCTACTAGAACACATCATCCTATCTCCACCTCCAAAAGATTATCATGTTCAAAAAAGTATCTACAAAACTTTAATTCATAATTATAACAATTTTCCCACAATTTGCTCAAAACAACTAATCTTGGAGCATCCTTCATTGAAAAGATTCAAACTGATTTATTCCCATAGGGTATTTAATGCAAGATAGTTATTTTGCAGTGGTATTGTTTCACCACTGATATTTGATTTGACACTACAAAATGTTTGGTTGTCAAATTTAAAGAGGTTTTAAAATATAAGTTTGTGTAGAAACCTGGCCAGGAAACCTTGGAGATGGTTACAGCAATGCACACCAACTTGAAAGCATCCCTTTCGTGAAACTCTATTTAGGGTAGAGCCAATTCCAATGTTAAGAAACTAACATTCACACCCATATGCAAGGGTGTGAATTTTCTTCTAAATGGATTGTTTGCTATTATAGTAGTTACAGTCTTTAATTCAGTGGTATGGGGGATTTACTGAAATATTGTAGAAATATACTCTTCACTGCATTGCTCACACAACTTAAATGAATAACTGAGATGCAGTTAGCAGGATATATATGTAAAAATAAACATATATCTAAAAGGTAATATATATGTATATAGACACAATATATGCATATATGTTGCATGTCACTTTTCCTATCATTTCACCTCAAGTGTTCATTAAGTAATTTGTTTCACAATGGCCCTTTTGAATTCACCAGCACTTATTACTACATAACATATTTCATGCTTTATTTCTGAACACTTTTTTTTCAAATTTTATTATGTTTACATCAAAATATAAGACTCATGCAGCAGTTGGTCTAAAACTATTACCAAAGGTCTATATGTGTTATATGCCTATATGTGTCATGTTTCTAGAACATTCCTTGGCATGCAGTAGGCAGTAGGTGCTTCATAATTATTTCTAATATTTCATAATATACTCATGTTTTGTAATAATACTATTTAGATAATTGGATCAAATTAAGATCTGAGTGGATGAATTGCAATAACCCTTTTTATCAAGGAAAGTTTAAACACATTATCAAAGTTTGTAATTTATTTACTCAGATACATGACAATTTCTGCCACCATGGATTTGAATCTTCATATGTAAATTTAGACAAAGCACAGTTCATCTAACTGGAACTTATAATTCAGCACAATTTCTCTCTGGGGACTTAGCCATGAAGATATCAATGGTAATCACATACAGCCATTTAGAAGTGAAAATTAACTTCAGGGAAGGACCAAAATAATACCTTATGAGCATATTCCTCTGGTTTCATATTCTGTATATGGTCTATGGCTTTATACATCATTTTCTCTCTGAAATCATTTACTGTCTCACGTTCAACAACTCCCGATCCACTGGGGGCAACGAGTATGTAGGTGCTCTCGTCAGCTCTAGCTCGACCACGGGCCTAAGGATATAAAGACATCAGGTAAATGAAGAGCTGGGTCCATTTGGTAAATAATAGTATTAAGAATGGTATTTGCTATTCCATGTTCATGCTATCCAGTAATTTTACCATTATCAGTAAAATTTGAAATTATCCATGCTTTTGTAGGTCAACTATTTGAAATTTAAGATGCATTTTAATGCAGAAATAATGTCTCAAACTTAGACCTGTGAGCTACATGCAACCTATCAGGGACATTTTTCTTACAGGCTGGGTGTTTTTGCCATTGCTGCCTGACCTGCTTAGTAGAAAATTCATTCAGGGCCATAGTATGTATGTGTGGGATTTGTGCCATGCTCATTGACTCCCCTCCTTATCTCTGTCTCTCAACTCCCCCTCTCAGTCTTGGGCAGGGGTCCTCAAACTATGGCTGTCAAAGCAGACCCAAGTTTCCATTGAAATACTTGTAAATTTGTTAATTTATTTGTACTTGTTCTTCATTTTAAATATTGTATTTGTTCCTATTTGTTTCTGTTTTTACTTCAAAATAAGATATGTGCAGAATGCATAGGAATTTATTCAGTTTTTTTTTAAATTAGAGTACAGCACTCCAACAGGCTGAAGAACAGTGAACAGGCCCCCTTTTTAAAAAATTTGAGGACTCCTGTTCTAGATGTTCGTAAGTTCTTAAAGGTCCAATATCAATCATCATTCTATCTTTTTGTTCCTAAGTCTGTTTGCAGAGTTGCAGAGAATAGCAGCCAACCAACATTAATAACTTTCACTAGGGAGTCCCACTGTCTGCCTGGAAAGAAAGATTCGTGGAAAGAAAGGTAATCTGACCCTCACACCAGAGCTGAGGAATAAGGAGCTTGTCTTTGACAATCTATTTTCAATTCTGAGCCTATGTTCATGGGAAATGTGTCTCAATATAGTTATAGATTTCTTCAATTCTTTTCATAGAAGTGATATTTAAGTGCATGTGACCAACATAATATTCTGACACAGCCCAGGAATTAACTCAAGAAAAATATATACTAATAATAAACCACGAATCAACAAATTATCTTCTAAAATAAAAGAATTCCTGATTTGGCTGCAGTTTGGTTAAAGTAGTTTTCCATGATGAACACTGATGAACTATATTTAAGCTATTCACACATCGATGAGCTCTACTTAAAGTATTATTAAAGCACCTATGAGACTGAGAGATATTATAAAGGAAAAGGTGCTTCCTTAACATGTGGCCAATTCAGGTTTGATCTTCAATACTCTACATTGTCTGAAGATCTACAAGTAGGTGCCCCTAAAGACAGAGTAGGAGTAAGCTCTGACCACCATTAAAGGTCCACATGAAAACAAAAAGCACTTTTTGGGAGGCTGGAATGATAGCACAGCAGTAGGGTGTTTGCCTTGCATGCTGCTTACCGGGAAGAACTTGGGTTTGATCCCTGATATTCCATATGGTCCCCTGAGCCTACCAGGAGTGATTTCTGAGTGTAGAGCCTAACCCCTGAGCACATCTGAGTGTGGCTCATAAAACAAAAACAAAAAATAATACAGTACTTTTCAAATAATATGAAAGAAAATGTATTATCTCTATTAATCAATAATGTAACATCTGTGAACATGGCATGAGAAAGAGAAAAAGTGAAGGTGAATGAAATTGGACATACTATTTTTCTATTCTTGCATCTATCAGTCTGGTCCCCATCTCCCATGTTATATTATATATATGACAGATAGAGAAAACTTTAAATTGTCAGGGAAAATGCAGAAACAGTAGGACTCCTTAAACTTTGAGTAATTTATATTACAGAAAATATGAGATATTATTCCAACTGCTATAGCTGGAGCTTACAGAAATCCCAGGAATACTTCTTATTGTCTGACTTTTATATAGTATGGCAAAAATTATTTTTCTCAAAATATCTTGAGACAAAGAAACAACAAGAAAAGTTGGTTAAAAATACAAAAGAGTACCAGAGAGATAAGAAAGGGATTTAGGCACTTGTCTAATATATGGTAGATTCCAGTTTGATCTCTGGTACCATCACATATGGTGTTGGATACTTGGTCATCAATGCACCACTAGATGTAGTCCTTAAGTATAGAACCAGAAGAAAGCCCTCAAAACCACCACATATGGCTCAAAAACAAAACAAAAGATTGAAAACAACAAAACGTAAGTATCTAGTGACCAAAAAAATTAAATTACATATAAAATGTACCACATGTACATAGTTCTTCAAAATAGCTCTTTCAGTGGGAAAAACATATTTAACAAACTTAAAGGATAATTTCTTAAGAGGAAATTATTAACACCAGATTTAATTGTACCCCATTCCCAGAACTTCCAGGTGAAACATGGGCAAATGAATAAGAACAAAACAATTTAAAATAGAACTGAGTGTACCTGCACCATAGCTATTTCATTAGTGACGAGGCCATACCGGATAACAATGTTGCATTCTTTGATATCCAGGCCTTCTTCAGCCACTGTGGTAGCGATAAGCAGATTTATTTTTCCTGTGCGAAATTTACTAATGACATCTCTTTGTTCATTCTGTAGAAACATTTTAATAAATTAAATTTTGTGATGCTAAACACATTAAAAATCTTCTAATTAGGAGAAGAAATAATAAATTACAAATGGTCAGTGTAAATCAGAGGATTAGCTCATACATGGATTGGCTGCCATCTGTTTTTGGCAATGAACAAATACATTATGGTGAGACAACATTTGATTTCCAATCTGGAATTACCACACAATAACAAAAATATTTCCATTCTCTAGTCTGGAGGTGGGAAGACTATCAGTTATGCCAAGAAATAAATTGACTTGAAAGGAAGGAAAAGGAGATGAATTTGGTTCAAAGAGGATCAGACAATGAAAAGTTAAAATGAAGTTTGTTTTTCACTATTATTATCCTCTGAATCTTTAATAATCAGAAAATAAAATGCAATGCCATTTTTAAAGATTACTCAGTTTTAAATTATGTAGAAATAAACATTATGCATTATATTTAATTACTTTAAATGCAATTCAAGGAAGGACTCTATGGAATATTCCTGAAAATACATATTAAATATTAAAACAATGATTGTCTCCAGGGAGGGGAGCCAAGATTCTGGAAGATGGAACTATAATCTTGATTAATTTTGAAAGTGGTACATATATGATAGAACAGATAATATATACAAAAAGAAATATGGTAACTTTTATTATATTATCTCAATAAGGAAATAGTATATACAAAAAGGAAATAGTCTTAGTTAAAATGATTTTATTTAAAACTTTAAGAATTCTGAGTTTATATTAGTTATAAAATTACTATAAATATGTACTCTGACCCTTACACAGGAGAAATGGGTAAGCATAGACTTAGATCATAATGAATGGTGGGTATTCTCTTCACAAAACAATTCTCATCAGCTTTTTATCTATCTGTGAGGAAGACCAACAGATGACCAACAGGTACATGAAAATTGCTCATAATCATTTATCATTAGGGAAATTCAAATCAAGACAACAATGAGATATCATTTTACACAACTTGAGGATAGTATATATAAAAAATAATGGGAACAATCTCTGTTGAAGAGATTATGGTGAGAAAGGAACTCTCATCCATTGTTGTTTGAAATGCTGCCTAGTCCAACCTTATGGAAACAGTATGAATGGTTCTCAGTAAACTCAAAATTGAGCTGCCATACCACCCAAAAATCCCTCTCTTTGGGTAGCTCTTCCGAGAACAGAAAAACATTCAGCTAAAAGAATGTAAAATGAATAGCATACTACTATTTATTGCAGCATTTGGTACAATACCTAGTCATCCAACAACAGATGAGTAGAACATGAAGATATGTTACATATATATGTATATATATACACACACATAATGCTACATGGCAGTATGGAATGATGTAATCATGCAATTTTTTGCAACATGAATGGAACTAGAATATATTATGTGAAATGAAGTAAGCCAGAAGTAGAATAAATACAGAATGATATCACTTATATCCACTTATATGTGATATTTAGAATGAATTTATGAAGAAATACAAGGGTCTAAATGGGAGTTGTCTCTACTGCCCCTGGTCCTAGAGTATAGCAAGGAGAAGGAAAGAAACTAAGTGGGAGATGAGAAACACAAATACAATATTATGAGGGCCAGGGGACATGTGGTTTCAGGTGTACTGACAAAGATAAAATAGGACAGAACCAAATATACAAGCCAAAGTCAACAACAATGGAATCAAGAGAATCAAACTTTAACAATCTAAACTTAAAATGGTCCTGTTATACTGGCAGAGAAAACAATCCAGCAATGTCCTTTTGGAAATCTATGGTTCCTGAAATAGATCAGAGGAAGAGAAATAGACAGAATAATCACACACACACACACACACACACACACACACACACACACACACACACACGTCAGGAAGATCAGTGGGTGGTAGGAATTTACTACAAATAGTGGGCGAGTGAGTTAGGGCAAATAAGGGACCACTATGACAAAGAATGATCACTCTGGACAAGAACAGGATGCTGAAAGGAGGTAATGTGATATGCCTGATACCCCTTCAGTAATAATATTGCAAACTACAGTGTCTAAAAGCAAAAATAAAACTGTAGAGAGAAATAGAGAGGGGGGAGGGACAGGGGCAGATGGGAGGGAGGGAGGGAGGAAAAATATCTGCCACAGAAGCATGTAGGGGAAAGGGTAAGTGGGCAGGATAGAAACTGGGGACACTCGTGGTGAGAAATATGTATTAGTGAAAGAGTTTTTACATTATATAATTGAAAATCAATCATGAACAATTTTGTAACTGAAAAAAAAGCAACTGTATTATGAACAATCTTGTAACCATGATATTAAAATAATTTGTTTAAAAAATAGAAGAAATGCACTCTCTCTTTTTAACTTTTGGGTCACACCTGGCAGCACTTAGAGATTAGTCCTGGTTCTATGCTCAGAAATTGCTGCTTGGCAGGCTTGGGGAACCATATAACATGCCAGTATTCGAACCACAGTTCTTCTGCATGCAAGGCAAGCAAACGCCTTACCTCCATGCTATCTCTCTGACCCCAAAATGTACTCTCTTAAGTAAACAGAGAAAGTTCCTTCAAATCGCACCAAATGCCTTTGCTACCCTCAGCTGTGCCATATCTTCCCAACCCTACCTAAAGAGTTGTACTACACATTTTGAGAAATATCTATGCCTCTGTTGACAGAACTAAGACAACCAAACGTAGTGAATGGAAAGGGAGTCCAGTGGACAGTGGTGAAGAGATACTGACTTTGTTAGTAAGCTTGATATGATTACATTGTCCCTTTGATTTGATGGGGTGTGGTCAAACCAGGTAATTATCAGGAATTACTTCTGGCTTTGAGCTGAGGAATCACTACTACCAAGAATCAAATCTTGCAAAGCAAGTGTCTTACCTGTTGTCCTATCTCTCTAGAAACTGATTACATCATATCTTTGAAACAAAAACTTTTTATTTGGTATATTCCTTTATATAATAAACATAAATAATTTATTCAGAGAAATATATTAAGAAAGTAGTAGAAAATATAAAAAACATTTTATTTTTAGAAAACTTTAAAACACATACGTTTTGGAGGGGGTGTTTACAACCGGTGGCACTCAGGAGTTACTCTTGGCTCTACACTCAGAAGTCACTCCTGGCAGACTTGGGGGACCATATGGGATGTCAGGATTTGAACTGGGCTCCGTCCAATGTTGGCTGAGTGCAAGGCAAATGCATTATTGCTGTCCTATTGCTCAGGCCCTTTTAAAACACATTCTATTTGTTCCATTGGCCTGTATGGTTATATAACAATTGCACAGCCTGCATCTTTGTAAAACAAGACTCAAAGTTTTTCAATTACAGAGAAACATTGGTTTAGGTTCCCACCATTTTACCCCATGTAAAATGCATTTTGTTTCTATATCAAGTGTATTTTATGTGTATACAATAAATAAAAAAAATACAAACAGAACAAAAATGCAAAAGATAAAGTCAGTCTCAAATCTCTATCAATGTAGATGATCTTAATTATGCCAAGTTCACTTACTGAGTTCATCCTACTCAAACTTTGTACATAGTTCTATTAATAATATGCACTTTTGGGGGGATTTGAGTTTTCCACTCAATATTATAACCTAACCATCTTTCCATTTTGCTAATAAATTTAAGTGACTATCATTTTTGCTAAGTAATGTCAAATTTGACAGTTCCAACACGTGTGCATGTGGAGAAAATAACTGCTATGTTATGTTATGCTTAGTTTATCAGATAAACAGATTAGATTGCTACCAAAGTCATAATTTAGTTCAGGAATGAGTGCTTTGTTCTATAAAGCTGCTTGTGGGGAAAATGAAATAATATAACAACATACAAAAAAAGTCCATGGGGTCAGAGAGATAGCACAGCAGTAGGGTGTTTGCCTTACATGCAGCCAACCCAGGACTGATGATGGTTCAATTCCCCGTATCCCATATGATCTCCAGAGCTTTCCAGGAGCGATTTCTGATTGCAGAACCATGAGTCCACTGAGCACCACTGGGTGTGACCCCAAAACCAAAACTAACAGATAAACAAAATAAACAAGAACAAAAACCAAAAAAATCCAGGACTAGAGAAAGTATAGAAAATTATTATTATTGCAAGAATGTCTTTCATTTTTCTTAAAACCCGAGATTGAGATACTTGCTTTACATGTGACTGTGGTCAAACAATGATTGGAATCTTGGTACTGAGAATGCTACCCCAGGCTTTGTCAGCTGTGATCCCCGAGCACAAAGCAAGGAGTGGGCCCTGAGGTCTACATGCACACACATGCGAACACGTGCACACACACACACAAACACAAACACACACACACACAAAGTCCCAAAGAACATTTGTACCTGCGTCATAGGTTTGAATTCACTGCTATGGCCAGCTCCAATCAAATGGTGGGCTTTAACTCCAACTTCTGCAAATTTCTTGTTTTCAGTGATCCACTGGGAAAGCGCATATGCACTCTGTCGTGTTTTTGTGAAAATTATGCCTCGTGATGATTCTTCAGTTTTGGTAAACTGCTCCATTATTGTGCTTCTTAATTTGGTCAGCTTTTCATTTTCATGATTTGGATTTTCAGCCAGCTTTTTCAATTTTTTCTGGTTTTCTTTATGAGATAATTAAATTAGCAAATGATATGTTTAATTATAATGTAAGGTTTTATACAACAAGAAACTATGATTGGCTCAACTATATCTTGTGCTATAACTAATAACCATCTTAGTGAATTAAATTACTTCAGTGATTTTGACAAATAAAAAAAAGAAATGAGTAAATGTTTAATTTTGTATTACAGTAAAATTTTGGATTACAGTAAAATTAATTAGAAATAACTTCAATTAAGTTACATTTCTTCTGTCAAAATCACATTACAGGGATCAGAGCTAGCACAGTGGGTAGGGCATTTGCCTTATAAGTGGCCATCATGGGTTCAATTTCTGGCATAACTTATCTTAGGAATCCACCTAGCCTGCCAGGAATAATTTCTGAGCACAGAACCAGTAGTGACCCCTGAGTGCTGCTGGGTGTGGTCCAAACAGCAAACAAAAATATTCTAAGAAAGACTCTTGGAGAGCTCTTGAGAACAGGTTCAAATGGAACAGTTATTAAATGGGACCATTGATAAACATTACACTTATTCTTACCAAAAAATAAAGTCATGAGAAATATATCTGCCTCATCCAGTATCAAAGGTTTCTTTTGATCATCCTTATTTCCATCAACATCATGGTCACTATCACTATAATCCTCTTGAGCTGCAGTCTTCTTTCTTTTCTCATCATTATAGAAAGTTTCAAGGTGATTATATGCATCAATCATTCTGATTGTATCATTAATTTGTAGGGCCTCATTGTACTTTCTCAAATGTTCTGCACAAACACGTTCCTTGCGATTTCCTTCTTTTGCAGCTACAAAATAAGAGAAGACATATTCTTAGCTGGCCACATAACTGAAGTTAAAGTCAGTGGGAGGCAAGGAAAAAGGAAGATACTTTAAGGATCCTACTGTGAAAGAATATTGACACTTTGGTGGTATTTTGTAGTAGCAATATGTCCTTAAAACACAAATATTGGGGCCGGAGAGATAGCATGGAAGTAAGTCATTTGCCTTGCATGAAGGTCAGTGGTTCAAGTTCTGGCATCCCATATGGTCTCCCGAGCCTGCCAGGAGTGATTTCTGAGCAGAGAGCCAGGAGTAACACCTGAGCACTGCTGGGTGTGACCCAAAAATCAAAAAAAAAAAAAATCCCACAAATATTTACCCTCTTGAAAATTTATCATACTTCAATAAACTAAAACATATGTATATATATTTAATATCAAAATAAGGGACTAGAGATATATCACAAGGGTTAAGGAACTTGTCTTGTCTTGGCTGAACCAGTTGCATTTCCAGTATCAAATATGATCCTTTGTGCATAATAAGAACTGTCCTAAATACCACCAAGAGTGGTTTTAAAACCCACTAGGGGGCCCTTTAAGGGGCATATATACTACATAAAAATTATATGTAGTATAAATAATCCAACACAGCCCCTAAAATATGGTGTAAGTTGAAAATGTTTATGGAATTGATTCTAGATAGACTATGTCTTGTTTTATTTTTTAAGGAGTAGGGGTAGTGATGAGCCACATGCAGTTTCTTGCTGGCTGTTCTTGAGGTTACTCGTAGGGATACTGGATATTAAACCCAGGCTAACTACATACAAGGCAAGTGCCTTAATATCTATATAATCTCTCTGGCCCACGTTTTTGTTTTTGTTTTTTGTTTTTGGGTCACACTCAGTGGAGCTCAGAGGTTACTACTGGCTCTATGCTTAGAATCGATCCTGGCAGACTTTGAGAACCAAATGGGATGCCCAGAATCAAGCCTAGGTCTGTCCTGGGTCAGCTGCGTGCATGGCAAACATCCTACCACTGTACCATCTCTCTGGCTGGCCCTTGGCCCATGTTTTTTATTTTTTTATTTTTGTGATTTTGGGGTCACACCTGGCAGCGCTCAGGGGTTACTCTTGGCTCAATGCTCAGAAACCGCTCCTGGCAGGCTCGGGGGACCATATGGGATGCCGGGATTCGAACCATCATCCTTCTGCATCTAAGGCAAATACCTTACCATTGTGCTATCTCTCCGGCCCCCCATGTTTTTATAAATTGAGGTTCAAGTCATGCCATGAACTCTGAAAGGAGAAAGACTTTTTAGTTCCTAGATTTCTGCTTATATCCTATCACTGAACACCCACATGAACTATTCTATATTGAGAATAATAATAATAATAATAAAGCACAGTGAGGGAGTTGGAGAGATAATACAGCAGTTAAAGAGCTTGTCTTGTACATAGTCTAAGCAAGTTAGATTCCTAACACTCTATATAGTCCCTTGAATCTACCAGGAGTGATCTCTGAGAGCAATCAGGAATAAGCCCTGAGTACTGCCAGATGTGGCCTGAAAAAAAATGAAATGAAATAAAAGACATGAAATGAAATGAATAAAGAAAAGTACACATTGTTAATTTGCCTTTGGGAACAGAACAGTTAATATTTATTATTTTAAATACCAGTATATGATAAGTGAAAGACTAAAGACAAGGCAGAGTGAATGAAATGCTGTCTCCTTAATAAAGGAATTGGCACTTGTATAACCTTATATTTTACCACAAACATCACATTTATACATTTACTTTTTGTTTTCTTGAGAATATGTAATATAGTCATCAAATTTCATGGCATAGATAGCACCCCCAAAATATTAATTTAAATGGGTATATGTACATCATGTTTATTGATACACTTAGCATAACACCTCAAAATACAGAAACAACTCAAATGCCCAACTTTAGATGAATGTGTAAACACATAAAGGAATACTACACATCTCTAAAAAACAACTCAAATGCCCAACTTTAGCTGTGTGTGTAAACACATAAAGGAATACTACACATCTCTAAAAAACATGTAATTTATAGTAACATGCATAGAACTTGAAGATATACTTAGTGAAGTTAGAAAGAAATATACCCTAAAATTATTTCTCTCATCAGTGGAACTTAAAGATACATAGCCAGGTAACAACAATGGGCCAAAGAATAGAATAGAACTGATCATCTCAAATGAATTAGGACACTGAAAATTAGGGTGCAGAGTTACTTGGAGAAGGGAGCTAGATCTACTGGTGACAGAATTGTTGTTAGAATTATGTGCATGAGGGGCCAGAGAGATAGCATGGAGGTAAGGCATTTGCCTTTCATGTAGAAGGATGGTGGTTCGAATCCCAGCATCTCATATGGTCAGTCCCCTGTGCCTTCCAGGGACGATTTCTGAGCATAGAGCCAGGAGTAGCCCCTGAGTGCTGTTGGTTGTTTAACCCCCCTCCCAAAAAACCAATTACGTACATGAGAACCATCATTAACAGTATTACAGATCATGGAACCTCAGTTAATAAAATTAAATAAATATTGAAAAAATAAATTATGACATAAACACGGGACAAACTATTAAGTCAAAACTAAGTTTACCTCTTTTTTCCATTTTAATGGCCCATTGTTCATAAGGTTGAGTTCCAAAATCATGCATTGGAATCATTTGGCAAAATGTCTGAATTCTTGTCATTATTTCTATAAGTTTAACTTTAAATGGATCCTAAAAAAATCACATTTATTATCACATATTTATATTTTTAAAGAAAGAGCAATATCTTTGCTAAAATGATCTATCAATGTTATAACAGATTATTTAGAATCTTTGTATAAACAATAACAAATTAATGTAGGGTCACATCTCTGCATTTATATACTTTTAGATTTCTTCTTTCTACCTCCCATGCTACATCCATACCAACAACATGTACCACTTTCTTTACAGCTTAAATATTTTATAGAGTTCAAGGTGATAAATTAAAGGGCTAAGTGAATGTTTTGCATGTGGCAAGCCTGGGTTTGATACTCAGCACTTAAGAGTCTCCAAATGCTGTTAAGATTGACTTCTGAGAACCAAGCTAGGAGTACACCACCAGTGATGCCTAAAATGATTCCCAAAATAAAATAAATTTAAAACAACAAAATTAATAAATAATATCAATCCTAAATGTCAATAAAAAGCATATACATATGTATATACATAGGTCTTTTACTTTTACTTCAAAATCACTCTTACAAATAAAACTTGACGTTTAGCATAGCATCTTCACCTCTTAGCAAATCATATTCATCTTAGGGGACAAGAGAGTAAATGAACAAAATGATACAATTTTTTAATAATTTTATTCATAGTTATTTGGGCAGTCAGGGGATCCATATTTATGAGCACTTGATAGGTACAATACTTTTGTGGAAAAATTTGATCTACAAAGAGGTGAATTGTATTTGCAAAACGTGGATCTGATTTGATAAAAGATGACTGATTTACCAAAAAAAGGGTCAAATTGGAGAATAAAACCTGTGTGTGATGTCACAATAATTTGTTACAATAATTATTGTGAGATCACAATAATTTAGAAAGTCTAACATCTACGTTTAAAACCATTCTTCTTTGAAGGATTAATTAAAATGTGATTTCTACTGAAATAAAAAGGCAAGAAGTAGAGTTTTGAAAAAAGCCAGATTCAAATATGTGGTCCAAATGGCAGAGTTATTACACAATAAGGACCGCGGCTTAGTTCAGACCATTCTGAACTAAAATAAAGTTCAAAATCACTCATAACCTAGTTTTATTATGTATTATGATAGTAGTTTTCCTCACAGGATCGTGTTGGTTGACAAGAGGGGGCCACTGAGTTGCTGAAAGTATTTAATGTGTAACTGTATATTTCACCTAAAGAGCAATGCTCAGTTTACAAAAATTCAGCAATCAGCATTTATAATTTAGCATTTATAAGCTTGTCCTTTTTTCTGTATGAGTGTTACTCTTTTGTCATTAAAAGTTTACCAAATCCTGGGAGCCGGGAGGTGGCGCAGGAGGTAAGGTGCCTGCTGCCTTGCCTAGGACGGACCACGGTTCGATCCCCCAGTTCCCATATGGTCCCCTGTGCCTGCCAGGAGCAACTTCTGAGCTCGTAGCCAGGAGTAACCCCTGAGCGTCACTGGGTGTGGCCCAAAAACCAAAAAAAAAAAAAAAAAGTTTACCAAATCCTAAGTAAGTTATAATATAAGATGACAAATTCTTAAAAAAAAGCATCTGAAAACATTACAGATTATTTTTTTAATAATTATGAGTTGGACAATACCTAAAATGTTGAATAAAACTGAATTAATCATAAATAGTGAAAGAAATAAACATTTAGTTATGCTAGTTCAGATGAAAGGGACAGTTTTCTTAGGATTAAAAAGAACATTGGTCTATGGAGATAGGTCACTAGCATTTCATTAATGCTTATCACTTTTCAAATACAGCAGTATCTATTATGTATGTTTAATAACAGTTAATGCTAATATATTTGTGAATTGTTTAAAATATTTCACATACTATCAGCAACATATAGCTAAAATTTACCATATTTTAAAATTTACAAAAGAAGTGATTGATAGAATGTATGGGTGATAATGTGTAAAAGAACCTTCAAGGATTTTTATTTATTTATTTTATTTATTTTTATTGATTTGGGACCACACCTGGCTATGCTTAGGGTTTACTCCTAGCTCTGAGCTGAAAGATCACTTCTGGTGGGGTTTGGGGAACATAAATAAAATATTAAATTTTAAGCACATACTTCTCTCATATCATCTGCTATTACCACCTTTTTATACGGTTCCTTTATTTGGTCTTTGAGCTGATCAATATTTATTTTCACAGTTTTAATGGTAAATGCATCAAGATTGGCACAGATCTGAAAAAGAGAATATTTTGATATTAAGATAGTAAATTTTCAGGGCTGGTGCAATAGCACAGTGGTAGGGTGTTTGCTTTGCTTACGGCTGACCCAGGACAGACCTGGGTTCTATCCCCAGCATCCCATATGGTCCCCCAAACCAGGAGCAATTTCTGAGTACATAGCCAGAAGTAACCGTGTGTGACCCTAAAAATAAACAACAAACAAAACCTCCCCCCAAAAGTAAATTTTCTCTTGTGATTGATTAATTATAATTGTTTTTATGTATGGAATGGCATTACTTGTTTTTTTTTTTTTTTTTTTTTTTTTTTTTGGTTTTTGGGTCACACCCGGCAGTGCTCAGGGGTTACTCCTGGCTCCATGCTCAGAAATTGCTCCTGGCAGGCACAGGGGACCATATGGGGCACCGGAATTCGAACCGATGACCATTTGCATGAAAGGCAAACGCCTTACCTCCATGCTATCACCCGGGCCTGGCATTACTTGTTAAATATAACATTGTAACATTACTTTAATGTAGAACTGATTAAACTATAATACCTATCTTTACGTAGAAAAAAGAAGCTTTGAAGTACAGTTAGTAAATAACTATAAAAAGCATATTTATTTTAATATTTTACTTTTATTTTTTAATTTGGGGGGCACACCCGATGATGCTCAGGGATTACTCCTGGATATGCGCTCAAATATAGCTCCTAGCTTGGGGGACCATATGGGACGCTGGGGGATCGAACTGTGGTCAGTCCTAGGTCAGCCGCATGCAAGGCAAATGAGCCTTGGCAAATGAGCCAATATTTTAACTTTTTAAATTCAACTTTTCAGCTAGAAAATCTGACATTAATTGAGGAAAATTTGTTTGGGAAGCAAAGAATATTTGTGAGATATTGTACTTATTCAATAATATCACCACACATTTTTGATATAAAAAATACTGGACAAGATAAGAAATACCTGAAGCCCTTGTCCTTGAATCTAGATTGCAGTTAGTCCATACTCTTAGAAATAATTTATATAGTGGAATATTTAACTTTAGATCTGTCAACTCTACATGATTTAAATGAAATCAAATAAAGTATAAGATTTTAAATAAAAACTCAATTTTTTTGATGTCTTGGGTTATCTAGAATTCACTTGACACTTGAGGTTAACAGTACTATATTATATAGTCTACCATTTGGGGGCAAAAAATACCATCTAGGGGCCAGTACGGTGACACAGCAGTAGGACGTTTGCCTTGCACGTGTCTGACCTAGGACTGACCAAGGTTCGATCCCCCAGTGTCACCAGTGATGCTCAGGGGTTACTCCTGGCTATGTGATCAGAAATTGCTCCTGGCTTAAGGACCATATGGGACGCCGGAGGATGGAACCACAGTCCGTCCTAGGCTTGCTCCAGCAAGGCAGACCCCTTACCACTTTGCGCCACCACTCCAGTCCTATATATAATTTTTGATCTCATAAAATATGATCATTAAAAACTTTTAAACTATCTTCTAGATCAAATAATCAGTAAATTATTAATGGGAGTATATTATTATAGGAAGGCATTTCATTTGTCAGAACTTTTCTTTTTCTTTTTTTTTTTTTTTTTGGTTTTTGGGCCACACCCGGCTGCGCTCAGGGGTTACTCCTGGCTATTTGCTCAGAAGTCGCTCCTGGCAGGCAGGGGGGACCATACGGGGAACCGGTGGATTGAACCGCGGTCCGTCCTTGGTTAGCTCAGGCAAGGCAGGCACCTTACCTACAGTGCCACCGCCCGGCCCCCTCAGAACTTTTCTTAATTATATCACCTCTCTATCCAATTTGTAAAACATCTCTATTCTTTATTTTTATTAAGGCATATTATCTTTTTTAAGAAAACAAGTAATTTTTTTGTAGATTATTGAGTAAATTTACTAAAGCAAGTAGAATCTCACTTAAGATGATCCTGTAACACCTTTCATGAACTCAGCTGTCTTTGGATCTAAACTTACTTAAAGAGTACTGGCATTCACTTTAGCATTGGATTTTTGTCGTTGTTGTTTTATCACTTAATTAAGACTTACTTTTAAAATGTGTTCTTCAGCTTTGGCTTGCTTTGTGGCTCCTCCAACACCAGGGGAAGCTGTTAGTCCTAATATTTGGGGCAGGGGAATTATTGGCTTGTTTTCTTTCTTGAGTTTATTGTTTTTCATCTTCTGCCATAAATAACGCCTCATGATATTATTGTAGACTGCTTCTTTATTTGTGTGATGGCATTCATCAATGATGATAAGGGAAAAGTCTTAAAAGAAAATGTAAATAGTTTATTTAATAATATGACCAAATACTCCAAACAGTAAGAAACTTACTATTTAGCTAGCATTGTAAACCAGTGTCTTTTCTTGGGCAGAACACTGAAACAGTCTTTTTTCTTTTTCTTTTTTCCTTTCTATTTTTCTGTGGTACTAGGAATTGAGCACAGGCTTTGTGTATACAAGGTGTGTGCTTTACCACCGAGCCATATCTCTCACTGTTATTTTCAAGGGGGAAATATAAAGATACTAGTCATTTTACATGCAGAAGTTCATTTATATTAATGATCCCACTCTCCTTATTAGATAGTATCTAATTAGACAATATCTAATATAAATTGTTGAAAGTTTATAGAGCTATAAAGTTAAAATAGAATTAAAAGATGTAATTCAAACCTTAACATTCTCCAAAAAGTTCTCAGGTTTATTGACCAGCTCTTTAATTTTCAATTGGTAAATTAATTTTTATTATTTCAGATGAAAACACACTATTTAGAGATTTGCCTTATTTAATGTTTCATTTAAATTTATCCTATATATTTAAAAATCTATGCCCTTGTCTTCTCTTCTATTCTCCATAAAATAAAAATGGGTCACTCTTAAGTAATAACTTTGCCTGCTTGCAGTGGCTCAGTGCTAAGCCCCAAGGATGAAGAGCTGTGTGGCCCAAGAACTTCTAAGTTCGACCTGGCAGTTCTAATAAGTTCACATGATAAGGAAATCAAATACTTGCCATGTATGTAATTTAACCACTAAACTATTTCCTTTTCTCTGAGAGGACATTTTGTTTTCATTTTTTGGGCAAAAAGGCTCATACATAGTGGTGGTGCTAGGCTCTGTGATCAGATGTCACTCAGTGGTGTTTGGAATGGGTAAGTACACATGGAAAGCAATGTGTAAAACTGGGTCTGCTGCATGTGAACAGTTGCTCAACCTATAGAATTTATTTTAGCTCAAAAGTAAAAAAGTTGTCAATACCTAAAAATAAATAAATGGAAATCCAGTATGTGCTTCACTTGATATATTCACACAAAATAAATTATCTCTTTCAAAAGAGGTCTCAAGACAGGAGTATTTTAAGCCCAAGAATTAAAGGCAATCTAAGATGCAAAGTTTAAGCAAAGTCCAACAATAGTGAAGGGATTATTTAATTTATATAGTCTCCTTACTATCACTGATATCACTAAGAAATCTGTTTCCAAAATAAACACTTTAACAAACCTGATAACAGAACACCATCATCTTCTCCTTTTTCTGCATTTAAAAGAGAGTTTTCAAGGATCTGAGCTGTACTGATAATTATATCACGGGATTTGACAACATTGGGAAATGATATTTTCAACTGAGAGTCACCACTTACTCTCTCAATAGCATAAAACTTCTTCAAAAATGGATTGAATTCTTTGCGGTAGAGCTGTTCCACTAAAGGTACCTTTAAAGATATGATTACAAGAGAAAAAAATTTTTGTTAAAGAAAAGGAATTAATGGCCAAAATACCTACTGTTAAGTATTTTAATGAATGCTTACATCACCAATTAGTGATATCAGAACTTACCTGTCATTCAATCTATTCATTTATCAACAGTTCTCTTAAATCCATAACAAGTGTTGAAACTGCATATGGAATACAAAAATGTTTAAGATATAGCTGACCACTTTGAGGAACTTAGTCTAGGTGACACTAAACCAAGTCAAACAAATGATTATCACTCAATGTTGTAACTCTCCCATAAAAATGCATATGGGGCTGGAGCAATAGCACAGCAATAGGGCATTTGCTTTGCATGAGAACAGACCTAGGGTTGATCCCTGCCGTTCCATATGGTCCCCTGAGCCAGGAGCGATTTCTGAGTGCATAGCTAGGAGTAACCTCTAAGCATCACTAGGTGTGGCCCCAAAAACAAAACAGAAAAAAAAATTGCATATGAAGTTGATCACTCGCAGTGGTCCTCAAACTACGGCCCACGGGTCACATAATGTATTTGTTCCCATTTTGTTTCTTCACTTCAAAATAAGATATATGCAGTGGGCATAGGAATTTGTTCGTAGTTTTTGTTTTTACTATAGTCCGGCCTCCAACGATATGAGGACAGTGAACTGGCCCCCTGTTTAAAAAGTTTGAGGACCACTGCTAGAGCAATAGTATTGTGGGTAGAATGCTTGTCTTGCACCTAGCCAACCTGGCTTAGATTAATGACACCCCATATAGTCCTCAGAACCTGCCCAGAACGATACATAAGTGCCTAGCTAGGAATAATAAATGCTTGAGCATTTCCAGGTATAGCTCAAAAACAAAATACAAACAAATACCCTGTACAAAGTGACAGCAAAGAGAAAGAAAAGCTTACAAGGAATTTGAAACTTTTAGTCCAGGGATCAGTGAAAAAATTAATTAAAACTAAGGCTGAGTAAGAAAAAAATCAGAATTGTAAAGTAGTTCCTAGATGTAAAAGACTGAATACTAAGTAGAGTAGTTATAATAGAATAGAATAGTTCACAGAATTCTGATAAATTATGTGGCAGAGTTAATCTCTATCTATATTTTGTTTGGAATCATGTCAAAAAGATTGAAGGGAACAAAGAATCATAAAGAGATAAGATTTGCCTTGAAGGGACTTGAGATAAAAGAACAAATGCTTTGCTAAAAGTATTCTCAGATGACTGTGGCTATGCAGATTGTTTAGTCTAAAGAAAAAGAAATTTTAGGCCACAACTTTGTATTTATCAAAATGAAAAAAAGTAAGAGTTAATGTGAAAGGGTAAAAGGCAAGAGGAACCCATGAATTCTTTTTTAAAGTTGTTTTAAAAATTTGTTTTATTCAAACTATTATGATTTACAAAGTCCTTCGTAGCCGAGTCTCTGACATACAATTAATCAGGGCCAATTAATCAGGGCCAATTCCACCACCAGGGTCCACCTGCCTCCACCAGTGTTCCCCAACTGATTCCCATACTATCTTCTCTGACCCCAACCTACCAGTCTAACAGGCCCATTTTAAGTTTAGATTGTTGAAGTTTGGGTCTCTTGATTTCATTGTTGTTGACTTTGGCTTGGGTATTTGGTTATGTCCTTTCTTTAATCTCAAGCAATTCACCTGAGACCACTTGGCTCTGATGTTCATTCTTTGGTATATGTTTCTCCTCTTCTACTCAGTTTCTTTCCTTCTCCTTGCTATACTTTGGGCTAAGGTTTTTCGAGACAACTTCCATTTAGACCGTTGCATTTCTTTGTTAAGTTATTTTAAATAAGTAAATATATATAAGTGATATTATTCTGTATTTATCCTTATTTTGGCATACTTCATTTAAAATAATATCCATGTTGCAGCAAATTTAATAATTTCAACATTATTTACAGCTATGTAGTATTCCATTGTTTGTATGTAACACGTCTTCATGATCCACTCATCTATTGTTGGACATCTAGTTAGTTGATTACAAGTATTGGCTACTGCATGCTGAATAGTGTTGTGCATACATCCTTCAAAATGAATAATTTTCTGTTCTTGGGATAGTTATTCTAAAATAAGATTTCTGGGTCATGGCTCAATTTTGAGTTTACTGAGAACCCTCATACTGTTCTCCATAGATTGGACTAGGCAACATTCCCACCAGCAGTGGATATGAGTTCATTTCTCACCACATCCCTGCTAACAGATTGGGGTTTTTTGATATGTGTCATCCTCATTGGTGTAAGATGATAGCTCATTGTTAGCTTGATTTGGACTTCCTTAATAATAAGTGATGATGAGCAATTTTTATGTCTTTGAGTCATCTATTGGTATTCCTCAGAGAAGTGTCTGTTCATTTCCTATCCTCATTTACTTATCTTTTTTAGGTTTTGTGGAGTTAACTTTTATGAGTACTTTATAGATCCTAGATATCAAACCTTTATCTGACTTGTTGAGTGCAAAAATTTTCTCAGTTAGCTGTCTTTAGTCCATATTTCTTTTGCCATACAGAAACTTTTTTAGTTTTATGTGGTCCCATTTATTCAGATTTGATGCTATAGCCCTTGCCATTGGCATCCTATCATAGAAGATTTCTTTGGGATCTAATTCTTGCAGTGTTCTGCCTATGTTTTCCTCAGTGAATGTTATAGGGTTGGGTCTAAACTCAATGTTTTTTGTTTTGTTTTGTTTTGTTTTTTTTGGTTTTTGGGTCACACCCGGCAGTGCTCAGGGGTTACTCCTGACTCCATGCTCAGAAATTGCTCCTGGCAGGCATGGGGGACCATATGGGGCACCGGGATTCGAACCAATGACCTATTGCACGAAAGGCAAGCGCCTTACCTCCATGCTATCTCCCGGGCCCCAAAAACTCAATGTTTTTTTTTT